>VMOF01000035.1:58210245-58317833 GCA_011764245.1 Trialeurodes vaporariorum | reverse complement strand
ACTTTTGAAACTGCATAAAAATCATTCGGTACTTCCTTCTATAACCAGTAGCGTCGCGTGAGCTGCGATATATCTATTAACCTCCATTTAAACACATGAAAACAAGCGATTTTCTGGAGTTTCACTGCGTGCACCCCCTCATAATCGATTGTTTTTGTGGATTCAAATGGAAAAAAATCGATAGATCGCAGTTTACGCGACGCTACTGCTTTCTGACCCTTCATAAACCAGAGACAGATAGAGACAGGGCACTATCGGCTGCAGCAGAGGCACAATAAATTCTTGCGGACTCAACAAAACAACAGTCAACATCGCAGGGTGTTAAATGTTGAGCAGCCTCCTCTACACTTCCCAGCCTATCCCTCCTGTGTCCACCGAATGTCACCGTTCAACACCATGTGACATCAAAAGGTGTTGACTGTTGTTTTACATGCTTTTTTGTTGAATCCCCGAAAATTCAGTGTGCCTCAAATGTCTCTACCATAAATTGAAAGTCCTCACAAACAACCGTCATTTCAGCACATAGGTGGATCCTGCAATCTGAGAACTGCACGTTCCTCCTATTTGAATGTATGATTAACAATCGATGATATTTGTATGGGCTATAGCCCCTTGACTAATCGATTATTTATAATGCAATCAAATAGGAAGAATACCCCTGGTAAAAGTTTTCCATGAATTTCCGTGACCAAAATTCTGTGGGCATAATTTTTGAGGGCAATTATTATTTTTCCATGAAATTACACGGAAAATCTTATAAAATCCCATGAACGGCATAAAATGTATGCGTTATGGAAAAATGATATTTTGCCCACGGAATTCCATGAAATTTTATGGAAAATTAATGACTGCCCACGAAAATTCATGAACCTTTATGGAAAATTAATAATTGCCCACGGAATTTTGGTTATGAAAATTCATGGAACACTTTCACCAGGGACACTGTTGTCAGATTGCTGGATCCACCTACTTTTTAGCATGGGATCAAATAGATTTTTTTAAAACTTCTGATATACCAATCAACTGTATGAGAAACGTTCGGTGCTTGATTCACTTTAAATTATCTTATTTATAGAAGCTGATTTTGAGCAATGCGTAGAACGGCACTATATGAAGTTCAACTCAAGCATTGCGATGTGGCACCTCGACAAAAATAGTTTTGGAAGGATCATTTTATTTCTCAGAGCCCATCAGGACCCACCAGAACGACTGATATTCTGCGGACCGATCCTTGAAATTCCCTACTTTTGGTTAGACTGGATAAGAATGGCATAACCAGTGATTGGTAGTGACGAGTCACGTGGTTGACAAATCTAATCAAGATACGGTATATTTATCTGATTGTTTAACGGGCAGTCTTGAGCATCTGATAACCAATTAGCTCAATTTTGTATTTTTATTATACTAGACAACCACGTGACTCATCTCCACCAATCATCAGTTTCCATTCTTATTCAATCAATCCAAAGGTCGGGAATTTTAAGAATCAGCCCGCTGGTAAGTTAATCTTTCTAATCAGCAAAGCATTGGAGAAGCCCTTAAAAAGCGCGAGTGGATTTTACAGCCTTCCACCATGCCACCTTTTTATACAAGACTTATGCAGGACGGTGGGTCTGCTCATAAGTCCATTTTCTCTGGTAAATAACACTTTGCAAGCACCAAAATGTTCTCCCATCCCCAGACCATGCAGTTTGAGAACCGGCTACATTAACCCGTCAAGGGAGGACGTAGGGCGGGCGGCGAAGTAAATCCAACGCTGCCCAGACCTCCAGTGTCATCCGCCACCCCCTCACACCCCTCCTTAACTCAGTAACTGATGGAGGTGAGCTTGAAAGTGCATCGATTCTATTTTATAATAGAAATTGCTCAACGAACGCTCCATCCGTTCCATGTTCCATCAAGTCTTAGTGGATGAGAACGAGGAAATTGCCAAGAGCAATTTAGAGGGACAAAACACGCACACGGGTCGCACGGCGAGCGAGAGTGAGGTGGTCGAGCCGCCCCCCCCCCCACCACCAACATTTGTTTTAATTTCGAGCATTTTGCCCAGGCCCATCATTATCACTATACTTGATGCTCTTATCAATAGGCTCTTATCAATGGGCCCCCGCGCGCTTATCAATGGCTCAGGAGTTAAGCTGTTCCCGAACGAAGAGCCCTCCGCGCCTCGCCGCGGGCGATGGGGCCGGTTGGTTGGCAAAGTCCAATTAACATAATCCTGCAATTACCATTAATTAGGTCAACATTGACCAAGGCGAGCCAACTAACCCCACCTCCCCCTCACTCTCTCTCTCCCCTCCCCGCCGTACCTTGGAGATTGGGAGTCCGGGGTCTTGCGAGTTTTAAGCTTCAAGCCGCAGAAAACAACGGCGACCACGTCGAGTCGCGTCGCGCGAAAGTCCCGAAGCGTAAACTTCCGCATGCTCAAGAGACCCTTCGGGCCTTCGCGGCTCCCCCGATGCACCATGGGGGAAAAGCTCGCGGCTGTCGGTCAACGCCAAACCGATTCTTCATCCGCGCTTCTTCTTCGCGGACCCGGTCCGCGTCTACCGGAGGATCGAATATTGACTGAATTCGGGAGAGAAAATCGAAAGCATAGCTTTAATTTTTGGCTGACACTGCACACTTTTATCAAAGATTATCAGCAAAATGAGCAAAATTCATTTTTTTAATAACCATGAATAATTAACTAAAATTATTTGCATCAGTCTCATGTTATTCCTATTAGTATAAATCAAAGTGTTAGCACTACCAATCATTCATCTTATGACCGCGATGAATAAGCTGGCAGTGTCAAAACTTTGATTTACTAACAGGAATAACATAAGAATGATGCAAATAATTTTAGCTAATTATTCATGGTTATTCAAACAATTATTTTTGCCCATCACTAATGGGCATTTCATCAATAACAGATGCGAGTATTTTTATGCAATACGGTCAGGCACTGAACTGAATTGTGTAATATTTTCTCAACCGGTGGAATCATCGGTGAACTGAAAAATGCAATTCATTACAAGAACCACGGTAGCTTTGCTCAGGGCTCAAGAAAGATCAAGAGTGATCTTCCAAAAGAATCGGCCTTGAGTGGTCACTTAAAGTTTTTTTTTTTTTTTTTTTTTTAGGATAAAGCAGCTCGGATGTTGCCAAATTTTATATCAAAATCCATATTCTTCACGTGCATTCTTACGAAAAATAAAGTCTCCATACATATGGCAACACTGAGGTGGTTCACTGTGCAATACCTGTGCCTTTAGCAGTAGCGGCTCGTGCAATTCGGCAACAATGTAATCCCTCCATTTGAATCTATGTAAAACAATAAATTACAGGTGAAGCGCTGCTACACTATCCAATCGATTGTCTTGCATAGAAACAAACAGAGGGAAAACATCGTTGCCAAATTGCACCGCTGATTTTTTAGGTAATCTTTCGGGGGAAAAAACCCGCGCTCTAGCCCAATGTGCGTCGTGTCTCTCTTCCCGATCACGACGAGTGACGCGCGGCGCGCGAAGCCAAGGCGAGCGCGTCATTCCGCAACGCGCGTGAGGCGTGAGGCGCGGTAGTGAGAGATAAGCCTTAATTACAGGATGTACGAGTTTAGGTTAAATCAGCATTTTACACCCTATGAAAAGTATTGGCCGAAGACACGTTATAGGTCGCCCGCATTGCCCGTTGCTCAGCGCCACCGCCACGCCA
Source organism: Trialeurodes vaporariorum (assembly GCA_011764245.1). Taxonomy (NCBI): domain Eukaryota; kingdom Metazoa; phylum Arthropoda; class Insecta; order Hemiptera; family Aleyrodidae; genus Trialeurodes; species Trialeurodes vaporariorum. Next base: position 58,314,137 of record VMOF01000035.1, on the reverse strand, counting down.
CGCCACAGCGCCTTGCGCCACCGCCCGGTCCGTGGAAGAGTCAAGGGTCCGCGGATCCAGGATCCATGAGAGGGCCAGGAGGGTTTGAGTTTGAGTTTGACCCTTGCCTCGAAAGTCGATCAAGGAATTTCAATTAAGATTTTCTTCCCATTCACTCTGTCCCTTCCTCACTTTTCCTTCTCTTGGTTCGTGTCCCCTTACTCCGGTGCTCCTGGGGCATCGGCGGTGATGAATGAGCCGGACCGCGGACCGCCACACAATGGATCAAAACATTAATTTTGCTGGACACGATAAATTATGGTCTTTTGCTTTGAATACATTTTAGATGTTACATTTTTTTGAAAACAATCATGTTGTTTAACTCATTTTAACCCATTTATGCCTAGTGGTACGAAAACGCATCAAAAAACACGGTGTTTTTTATACATTAATTCCCAAATGATATTGTATGTGGCTAGTGGTGCGTTTTCGCACCAAGCGTTTTTGGCTATAAAAATGCATGGGGAGAAAAAAAAAAAAAAATTGTATTTGGGACCAAAATGGACTAACTTTGAAAATTTCACAAAAATCTGAGACCAAAAATAGTTCTGGGCACAAATGGGTTAAGCTCTGAAATGAATGATTTCACACATTTTTAGGTTACCTTTCTTCTTAATGTTCAAAATTGTCATTTTTATTTGTAAAAGTATGTCCGAGTAATTTAATGATTTGATCTATTGTGCGCCGAGACCCAGCGGTAGTGGCCTTGCGATGGCCTATACTTCTTCTTTTCCGCTCCGCTCGGGCCGAAATCCGCTATCTTAATTTCCCTCCCGAAAACCAAGGTTAATAAACTGAACTTGCAAGAGTTGTTGGGTACTCGTAAAGCTCCGGTTGCAGGTCCGGGCTATGGTCGAAATATGCTTTAACGATGTTTACAAAGGCGGCGATGGGGTTTAGTTTTAACGCCGCAAGGGTATATGTATATTGAATGAATGATCGGTGAGATTTCGCTGGTTTGGTAGATGACTGATGGCTAATAGTGTTTTCTGAGTTTGCGGGCATGACCATGATCAGGATCAAAAGTGATGTGGCACGGTGGCATGTTTATCGATGGGGAGGTTTCGTAGCTATGATGACCTTTATGGATTACCACTCGAAAGTCAAGATCCGAAAGCCGTAAGCTGAGAGCGACAAATATGATTAATGAGTCATCCGGTTTCAAAATCCACATAGGTGAGTACCAATTAAAAAAAAAAAAAAAAAAAATCAGACGCCTTATGAACGTACGTCGAACCTAGACAGGATCTTGGCTTTAAACACTGACTTGTGAGAAAAAAAAAATCTGCCAAATCAACATTGAAAGTCTCAACAGGGCGTCCTGAAATTTCAAGAATCCCTACAGTTACAATAGTGTCTCACGGAAAAAAAGAATGGTGTGATTTACCATTCGCATATTAGATTTTGGTCCCTACCAGAGTTAAGATAAACTTGACCAGACTTATGGAACATTTGACCAGGAATCGGATCAATTTCACTAGATATCTGGTCAAATGTTCCATAACTCTGGTCAAGTTTATCTTAGCTCTGGTAGGGGCCAAAATCAGCTATGCGAATGGTAAATTACACCACTCTTTTTTTTCCGTGATTCATTTGGCAACAACACAGAGGAAAAAGGTATGTCAAATTTGCAGCTGCTGGGGCGAGTATGAGTTCTGAAGACATATAGAGTATGTCTTTTAAGCACATACGTTACGTACGTTGTTCAAAAACATAGAGTTTGTTGTTCAAGAACATAAAGTAAGCAGTTAGAAAGACATAATCAGCCAAGCCGCTTAAAATTCGTCATACTCTATATGCTTAACTGACATACCTTTTTCTCCTTGAACCGGACTTTTCCTGTTGATACAACAGTTGTTTTTTTCTCTCACACGGAGAAAAATGTGTCGGTTGAAGAACTGAAGATTTGGTTCAACTTAATCACCAAACTTTTCGGTTGCAGAAACCAAAACATTTGGTCGTAAGTATTGAATACATCATTAGAAGCATCCAGAACTATGGTAAGTATAACCCTCATTCCATCCCTACCGACGTTTTTGGTGCTCCTAATGAAGCATTCGATACGCACGACCGAAATTTTATGTTTCTGCAACCAAAAACTTTGGTGATCAATAATTACTTACCGAAGTATTTTTTTGTAAGCAGTGAAGAACAACATAAATCAGAACCGAGCAATTATAGCAACTACGTTGTCAATCGTGTTGATGTATTCAAATGAATAGACAGAAAATACTTTCAAATAATCGCTACATTTGCAAGTAGGTGCAAGGTTGAGTGAGTGCAAAGCACACAAAAAACAAAAACAAAAAGCAAAAAAGTGAAGAGCTAGACACTACATCAAAACGTCATCGAATTATCACATTTTTTCATTCGTATCGTGATATGTACGCAGTCTGTTAAAGCCTGGCTTAGCGATACTTCGGAAGTTATGGTATAGTATGCCTCCGCTGAGTGATACGATAAAAATGTTATATTAATTAAAAAGTCTGAGTCTGAGCGTGAACGCAAATACAGTGTACTCATATTTTCCGTTGAGTCCTTCAAGGATAATAATTGCGTTCGAGGACCCTTACCGTGCAATGTTTCTACATTAAATTTGGTTTAAAATAGTGGAGGTATAAATTACTACACAGTGGCGGCTCTTGCGATTTGGCAACAGTGTTTTTATCCCATTTAGATGCATGGAAAACAATCGAAACTTGAGGACGCTTGAATCGATTTTTTACCTAAGTTTCAGTGGGAAAAATGCATGGTTGCCAAATCTCACGGGTCGCTACTGTTACTACAGGTAGATGCATTAGTCTGGTTGTGCGACTTATAATTCTCTCGGTAGCTTATAGAGTTATTGGTTAGTTAAGTCGGTCGGTTCACCAAAGCTGGAAAGTCATATCAGCGATCGTAAAGCGACTGAAGTCATTCGGTCATTCATCAAATGGAGTCCAAACAAATGTCAACCTCATTAATTGACCAAAAACACCTCTCTTTGTGACTCAAGTTGGTTCACCGTCTCACTATATTTATTCACCATATCACTGTATGTATGCATGCGTCTACCTGTATTGAGGTGATTCCTTAAATGTCTAAAGTAAGGTTCTGGCTGAAAAGATACAGCCACGAGGCACTTTTTGAGAATTTGGCTTCGAAGGCTTAAAATTGTTGTTCCGAAAGGATTAGTCGAAAGTGGCGTCTCCACAGGAACTAGGTAATTTTGTTACTTAACTATTTGAGCTAAGTTTCATAAATAGAGGTTACACATTGACGGTGAAAGAATATTCGAATATGTCACATGGTTTCTAGATTAACGGAGGAAAAATAGTTGGCAATCACACTACACAATGATTCATCCTTAGCTACAAACAGGGCCAAAGCTTCACCTCAGAGAGCCCCAGGGCAAGATGCATTTCGACGGCTCTCCAAAAATGGGGGAAGGTAACTGGGGATGTGAGGGGTCACCCGGACTAGCTTGCTCTTCCGGGACAACACCAATGTAATTTGAAAAATTAAAACAGACTAACGAGCGGACCTGTCATTTTGGTGGGCTTTTAATCGCTGACAAAGCGCAGGGCTCTCAAAAGTCCCCTTTACTCTTTCGAGGCACCGCCAATGTAACTTTAAATGGTAAAAACCGCCTAACGAGCAGACCTGTCATTTTTGTGGGCTTTAAATCGCTTACAAGACGCAGGACTCTCAAAACGCCCCCCTCTGCTCTTCCGGAGCACCACTAATGTACTTTTAGATGGGAAAACAGACTAACGAGCAGACCTGTCATTTTGGTGGGCTTCAAATCGCTTACAAGGCGCAGGACTCTCAAAACGCCCAATTTGCTCTTCCAGAGCACCGCCAATATAATTTTAAATGAGAAAACAGACATACGAGCAGACATGTCATTTTGGTGGGCTTTTGATCACTGACAAGGAGCAGGGCTCTCAAAACGCCCCCTCTGCTCTTCCGGGGTACCGCCAATGCAATTTTAAATGGGAAAACAGACTAACGAGCAGACCTGTCATTTTGGTGGGCTTTCAATCGCTGACAAGGCGCAGGGCTCTCAAAACGCCCCCTCTGCTCTTCCGGAGCACCGCCAATGTAATTTTAAATGGAAAAACAGACTTACGAGCAGACCTGTCATTTTGGTGGGCTGTCAATCGCTGACACGGCGCAGGGCTCTCAAAACGTCCCTTCTGCTCTTCCGGAGCACCGCCAATGTAATTTTAAATGGGAAAACAGACTAACGAGCAGACCTGTCATTTTGGTGGGCTGTCAAACGCTGACAAGGCGCAGGGCTCTCAAAACGTCCCCTCTGCTCTTCCGGACCACCGCCAATGTAATTTTAAATGGGAAAACAGACTAACGAGCAGACCTGTCATTTTGGTGGGCTTTCAATCGCTGACATGACGCAGGACTCTCAAAACGCCCCCTCTGCTCTTCTGGAGCACCGCCAATGTAATTGTAAATGGGAAAACAGACTAACGAGCAGACCTGTCATTTTGGTGGGCTTTCAATCGCTGACAAGGCGCAGGGCTCTCAAAACGCCCCCTCTGCTCTTCCGGAGCACCGCCAATGTAATTTTAAATGGAAAAACAGACTTACAAGCAGACCTGTCATTTTGGTGGGCTGTCAATCGCTGACAAGGCGCAGGGCTCTCAAAACGTCCCTTCTGCTCTTCTGGAGCACCGCCAATGTAATTTTTAATGGGAAAACAGACTAACGAGCAGACCTGTCATTTTGGTGGGCTGTCAATCGCTGACAAGGCGCAGGGCTCTCAAAACGTCCCCTCTGCTCTTCCGGACCACCGCCAATGTAATTTTAAATGGGAAAACAGACTAACGAGCAGACCTGTCATTTTGGTGGGCTTTCAATCGCTGACATGACGCAGGACTCTCAAAACGCCCGCTCTGCTCTTCCGGAGCACCGCCAATGTAATTGTAAATGGGAAAACAGACTAACGAGCAGACCTGTCATTTTAGTGGGCTGTCAATCGCTGACAAGGCGCAGGGCTCTCAAAACGTCCCCTCTGCTCTTCCGGACCACCGCCAATGTAATTTTAAATGGGAAAACAGACTAACGAGCAGACCTGTCATTTTGGTGGGCTGTCAATCGCTGACAAGGCGCAGGGCTCTCAAAACGTCCCCTCTGCTCTTCCGGACCACCGCCAATGTAATTTTAAATGGGAAAACAGACTAACGAGCAGACCTGTCATTTTGGTGGGCTTTCAATCGCTGACATGACGCAGGACTCTCAAAACGCCCCCTCTGCTCTTCTGGAGCACTGCCAATGTAATTGTATATGGGAAAACAGACTAACAAGCAGACTTGTCATTTTGGTGGGCTGTCAATCGCTGACAAGGCGCAGGGCTCTTAAAACGTCCCCTCTGCTCTTCCGGACCACCGCCAATGTAATTTTAAATGGGAAAACAGACTAACGAGCAGACCTGTCATTTTGGTGGGCTTTTAATCGATGACAAGGTGCAGGGCTCTCAAAACGCCCCTGCTGCTCTTCCGGAGCACCGCCAATGTAAATTTAAATGGGAAAACAGACTTACGAGCAGGCCTGTCATTTTGGTGGGCTTCCAATCGCTGACTAGGCGCAGGGTTCTCAAAATGCCCCCTCTGCTCCTCCGGAGCACCGCCAATGTAATTTTAAATGGGAAAACAGACTTAGAAGCAGACCTGCCATTTTGGAGGGCTTTTAATCGCTGACAAGGCGCAAGGCTCTCAAAGCGCTTCTTCTGCTCTTCCGGGGCACTATTAACGTTATTTTAAATGAGAAAAGAGACTTAGACCCGTCTTTTCGGCGGGCTGTTCCGGCCGCATAGTACTTAACCTTTTATGCGGCCACAATTTTGCTGTTTGATTTTTTCGTCAAACTAGGACCAATATTGACAACATTTTATAAAAAAAAAAAAAAAAAAAAAAAAAAAAAAAAAAAAAAAAAAAAGGGTAAAAAATCATGTCGTTCCTGGGGGAATGCCCCTTCGATTACCGTTTTCGGAACAGCAATAATAAGCCTTCAAATTCAAAATCTCAAAAAGTGGCTAGTGGCTCTATGTATTGAGCCAGAATCTTACTTCAAACAAGTGAAGGATTACCTAAATCTACTCTAGAAATGGATCTGTTGCAAAATATTGCTAAAGAGTTATGGAGGCTTGATTCTTTGTGTTAAATCTCTTGAATATAACGTTCGGATCATCAAATGGTTCCGAAATCCCACCACAAGCTCCATAATTGCGTTCGACAAAACTACAAGAGCATGGTCGAATGAGCGAGAGTGACAAATGAAAACAATAAAGCCGTTCAAATTCATTACAGATTTTTATGCTGAGAGAAGTAATTTATATCATAGGGAAAGCTGCAATTAGATTTGACTCCTCCATTGTCAGCCGCTGATTCAACCACCATTTTGTAATTTTGTGACACACATTTTTTTAGTTATCGAGTGGATTTTGGAACTTACTAGTATACTCTAAACTTTTTTTCTTCTTCTTTTTTTTCGAGTGATTTTAAAATCAAAAGTTTGCAACAGAGTCATTCCTTATACTTGTTGTTGCAGTTGTAACATACAGGGACAGGGTTCCCACAAATGTCAGCCTTTTCTGTCAAATGTATAAATGATACTCTGGTTGGTCGAGAGGTCGAAACGCAACTTCCACAGGACTTACGGCTTTGATGAGAGGATTAACGAATTCTTTTTTTTTTTTTTCTAGGGGGGTGGGAGGAGGAGGAAAAATTCCAAAAATATGGTCGCTACCCATGACATTATTAGCACCCGATACTGACGCACCACTTGGCTTACCTTTCACATCGCGCGTTCAAAGCGACTTCAAAGATCGGACTCCATCGTTATCACATTAAGTGCCGTTACCGAGAGATTTCAACTTTTCTCATCATTTCTGTGAATGTATATAAGTCATCGTAAGCAGTGTTGCCGAATTTGGCGGTAAAACCAAAAACAAATAACAATGATGTAATGGGAAAATGCGAATGGTTCTACGCACAACGGCAGCCCATACAGCGAAGCCTTCTCGACTTCAGTCTAGCTTATAGCAAAGCCGCACAGTGGAAATAACAAACTGTTTTTACGGCACTGTATCCAAGGGAACCAAGATACCTGGCCCGGATATGCAATACGCAATACATTTAATACATGTGTTGAATAATACGAGGGTTGTTCAATAAATAAGGCGCTCTTGTCCTTAACCTCTTTTAGGCCAAGCCCGAGTTTACACGTCTTTCTCCTCTAGTCTATAACACATTGCATCGCAGTATGATGATTCAGAATAAACGCGATTCTGGATGGATTAAAATAACGTTCGGGCGCCTTCAATTCATCGTATAGGCAATTCCAACTCCCCCGAGTGCGAACAGTTAGCTAACCTCCCTATAATAACGGGAGAGTGGCGTTCTTATGATCAAACCTGGTCTGTAAAGGGATAGAACGAGAACGAATCGACGCAAAATAAGGAACTAGATTCATTAAAAAAATCGACATTTATTGTACTATGACTTTCAAAAGAAAGTCCTCTCAGCGAGAATGTTTTTCATGCATTGTGCTTATATTTTCCATCATTTTAGGCATAATTTTACAACTTGCATCACACTTTGAGACTCTGAAATACCTGAAAACTATAAAAAAACTATAATATGTATAAAATTGGTCGAGAAATGAACTAATGAAAATTTCTATCAGGATACTTTCTTGTCAAACTTATAGTAAAGGTACATTTTATTCCAGAGACAAAAAAACAAGATTGCCAAATAGCACGAGCCGCAACTATCCTAACAGTTGCTACAAAAGAAAAAGAAATGTCCGTTGGGCGGAATAATGTATATTCATCCCCGTCTGAAAATATCGATACAACGAAAATCGATACACCGAATAGCAAAACACGCAATCACACGCGCTGAAGAAGCAATTGACGTGCAAAGTGGTGCAAAACATGGGAAACACGCTATAGTTTAAACATCAGCCGAATAAATCGATATTCAAGGGATTCATTGAATCCATGCAGTGGCGGCTCGTGAAATGCAATATATCGATGTCCGCTCCATTTAAAACTATAGAAAAGTATCGATTTATCGGGGGTTCAATTGCACCCCCTGAAAATCGATACTTTTCTATTGTTTTAAATGAAACATCGTGCTGCCGTATAGCATGAGCCGCCGCTGCCTTTAAAATCAGCTGTATAAGAGGAAAATACATTGAGAGAATTATTTTTTCATTTGTGTTAAAGAAACTGCACAGTGAAATATATCGACTAAGGGGTAATTCCTTTAACTCATGGAAAATGTCTGCAGCTAAACAGGTACAAACAATTCTTTTTGTGACAATGTGACAGTGATTCTCCTTCAGGGATTCAAAACGTACTTCACGCGAGGAAAACAGTTACAAAGTAAACGAGTTTCCTTGTTTTTAAAGAGGTGATTGCTCTGAGGTACAGAGGTTGCTCTACAGGTAAAAAAAATCCTTATTGTGACAGTGATTCTCCTTCAGGGATTCAAAACTTACTTCACGCAAGGAAAACAGTTACAAAGTAAACGTGTTTCCTTGTTTTTAAAGAGGTGATTGCTCTGAGGTACAGAGGTTGCTCTACAGGTAAAAAAAAATCCTTATTGTGACAGTGATTCTCCTTCAGGGATTCAAAACGTACTTCACGCGAGGAAAACAGTTACAAAGTAAACGAGTTTCCTTGTTTTTAAAGAGGTGATTGCTCTGAAATGCAGGTCCAGAAGATCACGCGAAACCATTCACTGAGCGTCAACACCGGAGCAGGAGTTCGTCAATCAACGAGAACACCCGGTGAGACCAAAAGTCTCAAGAATCATATGCGGAGGAGGTGAAATTCCAGGCGGACGCATTTCGCTTTTAATGAGGTCCTTTTGAGGAATACGATGGGAGAAAGCGAAACTTACAACTCCTTGGACCGAGTGGAACGATCCTCCGTTTGCTCGCTGAGTGAATATTCAAGTATCAAATCATCGTAGAGCAAACAGGTGTTGTCACAATTTACGACGATAAATTCCAAGAAGGGTTCCGGTTAAATTGGGAAACGGGATGCTTGTGCTGTGTATCAAAATAACTCCATCAAGAATCCCTTCGGTTTTTTTTTTTTTTTTTTTTTTTTTTTTTTTTTTTTTTTTTTTTTTTTTAACTCTTGTATTGTGCTTACTGATACGTTTCTGGGACCGATCTTTTAAAGTTAAATAATCGGGACGAGACATCGATAAAATCAATGTTTTATCGATCCAATCGAACGTAGACGATACCGATTGATAGTTTACTTCATCGGTCTAATCGTTATTCATGTGTCTTAAAACGGGTTAATTAAAACGTGTTTGACATAATGAATAAAGGGACCACAGATAATGATAATAACTCCATCAAGAATCCCTTCGTTTTTTTTAAACTCTTGTATTGTGCTTACTGATACGTTCCTGGGACCGATCTTTTAAACGTAAAAGATCGGGACGAGACATCGATCAAATCGATTTTTTTATCGATCCAATCGAACGTATACGATACCGATTGATAGTTTACTTCATCGGTCTAAATCGTTATACATGTGTCTCAAAACGGGTTAATTAAAAAGTGTTTGACGTAATGAATAAAGGGACTGCAGATAATGATGATAGTAAGAAAGATGCATAATTGAGACAGTGGCTGCAATAACAGCACATAAAACATGGGGTATGCTCGTTCTGAATAACTGACGCCGTAAAGGAAGAGGATTTCTTCGGAGAAGCGCACTTTTGATTTCATGAGTTCTAATCGAAGGGAATTCGCAGTTGGAGGGATTGTTGTGTGTTCAAAAAACCAAAGATAGGCACCTCAAAAGAAATCAACACACTTACACTTTCATAATGTCAGTTACTCAGAACGGGCATACCCCATGTTTTATGTGCTGTTATTGCAGCCACCGCCAAAATTCTACTATTCCTTGTAAAAAATGAGTCAAAGTTACAACATAAACTAATAATGAAGCTCGTCAACTATTACGCCTTTGATTGACATTTCATTTTCTTTTGCTTCTTTTCTTTTTTATCGCGAAATTTTGACTATTTTGAATTTCAGGGAGGACGGCCCATTGTAGACTATCTTCATGATAAGTTTGATGACGAAGTAAATAATCAGCCCGCAGAGATCGTTGTGCTATTGCACAGTTACTTTAAAATAGCACTAAAAAGATACCCTTATGAGTTCTCTATCGAGCTCCTTGGGTAAAATCGATCAAAAACGCCAATAATGATGCAGGCCAAGCCTATCATTGATCATTGATCGATTTCAATTTTAATGATTGACTGACCGAAAAGGGAAATGTTCGGCCAGCAGGATTTTATAAAAGTCAAAACTCGAGCTATTAGACTCAATTTGCGTCCCGCTCAGTGAAATGCGCTGTACCGATACATTGCCATTAAAAATTCGTCGTTAAGAATCGATCTTTTGATCGTTCAATTGATACTGGATGTTCTAATCGATACTTCTATATGGATGGATACACAAATAAGGGAAAAACCATAGTCCATCCTCTAAGATTCACGAAACGGACAACGAAGTGTCGAGGTAGAAACCTATATAACCGAGTATTTAAGGTAGCTTCGGGTGAGTACGTAGGAGTCTAATTCTGTGTATACATAAATATAATAACTTTTTTGATTCACCGATGATTCCACAGGTTGAGAAAAGATTACATAGTTAAGTTCAGTTTATGACTGTAATGCTCACAAATACTCTGATCTGTGATATTTTTTTCAATCGGTGAAATCACCGTTAATTTCTTAAAATAGCCGTACATTCTCTTACAGTCAGTGATGAACCCAATCGGCTGAGAAAAGATTACACATCAGAGAATTCTCGCGCTTTAATAGTCATAAACAGAACTGAGCTGTGTAATATTTTCTCAACCGGTGGAATCATCAGCTCTATGTGCGACGTGATTCCGGTAGAAAAACCTGTGGCGTTCCTTGGCATCCCCTGGGCAAAGCTCATTAACTATGACCAAATAATTAGCCAGGCCACCTCTCCCTTTCTAAATCCAACGCAGGGCTCAACTCGACACGATGAAGGGGGGGGGGGCACTGAAAACTGAAAGACTCAAACAGATGTAATCAGAGAGGGCGCCTTAAAAACGGAGTTGATACCACACACTAAGCACGGAGGAAGGGTGATGTAGGGGAGGGGGGGAAGGGAGGGAGTGACCTAACTTTGTTTACTTATTCTATAAAGAATAAACATCAGCCTGCAAAATACATCACAAGTGCAAAGATTAGAGAGACCCGACTTTTTTTTATCATACCTCAAGAGAAGGATTCTATACGATGAGAAGTAAATGTGACTATGAGTTAAACGTATTCGTATGAATAAAGGGCTATACATATAATAAATAAGCTAGTAAATAAATAAATGCTTACAGAAGAGGGCGTTTGGAATGTGAGTTAGAAAAGGAGACAGTAAGAAACAGCAATACACAGCGTTGCCATTTACAAAGTTATAAAATTACTGGAGGGATGGGGGTGATTCGTCTATAGGAAATAAACTGAGATAAGTTGTATTTTTAATGTTCGCAGCCGTTCACACAGAATCTTATGGAGTTTCGCGAACGGTACGGGTCGTACTGCGAGGGATTAATCGCGATAATCGTCCACATGCGCGAAGGTTTGCGGCCCTTTCAGACCGATTTTTACCGATGTTTATTTTTGTTTGTAAAATTCTGCTCTAAATAAATTTTCTTGAAAGGTTGTGCCAAAAACCCTGAAAATTCGACATATTTTTTCTTTCTTTCATCATATTGTCAGTTCACAACCGTCCACAGCCTCCCCGAAAAGCCTCCATATAAAATGCTAAGAGCACTTTTCGTTTCAAATCATTTGGTTCAGTAGCTTTTGAAAAAAATGACCTACCCGGATGATGGTTTAGTACACCCTGTACAAAATTTCCATCAAGGGACTCTAATCAACCACTGTCGCAGTTATGCGTGTGAGTGTAGGACTGATGCCACCCGTGAGGAGTATGAAGAGTGGCCGAACCGGAACATTGAAGGCAAAACTTTGCTCGTGAAAATCTTTAATTCGTCGATAGTACATCAAAGCCAGGTTTAACGTAAGTTCAAACGTCGGCAAAGTCGAGTAAACACGTTCAAAAACTTGATTTGATCTTAAAATAATTATCTCACAATGACAATGAACGATCGAAAATTACAGGGAAATAATGCAAAGAGAAAAGCGGAATAACAGCGTAGAAGCAGGATTTATAGAGAATGTGTCAGAGAGAGAATACACGCAACGAGAAAGAGAGCAAATAAAGGGAGTTGGCAGAGAAAGAGATGGAGCATAGTACAAGGAAAAGAGAGAGAGAGTGAGAAAGTAAGAGAGGGCAGGATACTATACTGCTTAAGACAGGTGGCTCTTTCCCAGCCAGCCGCGCCGTGGCATGGCGGGCGTGGGTAAGAATTTTCTTTATACACTGCAAACTGTGTAATACCTGTAAATGTATGTATACGTTTTTAGCTCCGTAATCCCATCAGATGCACATTAGAGCATGCATAATCTACAACAGCGTGTATCGCCCGTGTATTTCCTCCTCGACAGTCTCTACTCTCCGCTCTTTACCTCCCCCTCCCCCTCCCCCGCCCCGCACCGCCTTCCTTGGCCCACTTTCCTTTCTCTCTCTCTCTCTCTCTCTCTCTCTCTCTCTCTCTCTCTCTCTCTCTCTCTCTCTCTCTCTCTCTCTCTCCCTCCCTCCCTCTCCCTTTCTCCTTCGCTCTTTTCACAGAATATATAGTTTTAACGCATTTCAATATCTTCACGACGTGACGCTCAGTCAGCGCCGCGCCGTGAAAGTATGCTTCAAGCTACGCGCGCTACAACCTGTTTTCGGCGGAAATTGTTGGCAAGTCGCACACTCGCAACTTTTTGAGTTTCCCTAGTCACACGCTTGAGATCATAAGCCGTCTCACTTTGCGCTGCAGCGGATGCGCGTTGCTCCACACCAAGGTATGAGATAAAAAAAAAAATGAAAATAAAAATAAAAAAAAATAATTGGCAAAAACCAGTGGAAAAAAGTGATCAAAAATCACAATTTTCGACCTGTTTAAAGCTTAGTTAAAAACTTTTTGGTAACATTTCGAGTGACTTACTACAAGTGTTCTGTGTGATTAAGATGAGCTTCGGAAGCGTAAAAATGATAAATTGATGAAACAATCTTTCTGATTTTTGGCCACTTTTTGACGATCTCAGACCATAGTGCGGTGAACGAAGATTTGGGGGCACTTTTCGGTAGATTCCAAGAACTAAGACAAGTGAAATCATTGGTGTGTGTCGACTCGATGCAAAGCTTACAGCGCCGTAGAGGTTTTTTTTTTTTTTTTTTTTTTTTTTTTTTTTTTTTTTTTTTAAAGCGGTGTAAGCCTTTCACTGCTTTTCCTAATCGACATCTATGAATTTATGCATTTTAAGATTGTTTGGGCATTATGGACATTCTGGAGTTGCATCACAACTAAAATTCACTGCTTCATCCACAATTTTACTAATTGGGCCTCTGGTGAGAGTGTAAACCAAAAAATCGCTTTCAGATGTGTCCTGGTAGTATCCTCAAGCCCAGTCTCGATTGAAATCGTATTGACTGCTGGAGCTTGTACCTATTCCCAGGTTTAAAAACCAAGACGTCTGCAAGATGTGTTTGTGCTTCACAGGTCAACCTGGAGACGAGTTTGTCCTATTAGAGGTTTGAAACATATGAATGTGAAGCAACACATTTCTCAAACAAAGCCATTCCCCCATTTTTTTTTTTTTTTTTTTTTTTAGCCGTGCCAACTAAATATTAAAGTGAAATAACCGCAGAACTTCGGTGGTTGAACTAAGACCCGTCGATTCGGAGAAGCGGCGGGTGAAACCGTCATTTTGTCGCTAAAATTTGCAGAAATGTGACCGTAGTCGGATCTGGGAACTAAATATCTTTTAGGGACAAAATTAAATAAAGATACTTTTAAATGATGCCTAAATCAGTGGTGTAGCGTCCGATTTGACGACGTTATTCGGTTTGCCCATTTAAACGCACAAAAGATATCGAACGATTGGGTGTTCGGTGAACATCCTCACATTCGATATTTTCACATGGGTTTAAATGGGCTCAATACAATGTTGCTAAACTGCACGCTACGCCGCGCCGCTGGCCTAAATATCTTATAAATACTGAGCGCTGAGCACCGTGAGCTGATATGATACCTTTCTATATAATCAAACAGGATTCTCAGAACAATTAATTGACTTATGATTACGAACTCGGATCCAATCAATGTGAGAACACTAGAAAAAAATGACACGTGGCAGTAATTAATTTCACCATCGAACTGCGCTCCGCATTACTAACCTAATTTTAGACAGCCACTTGATATTTGATGGGGGGGGGGAAACTCCTAGGCTAAAAATAGTATTTGAACAACACCCTTCTTTCAGCCAATAAATTCCGTAAAACTCATCCATACATTTTTCGAAAATGCACCGAAAAAAAAAAAAAATAAATCCATCGAAAGACATCCACTTAACTGCGTGGTTGTTTGCTGCTCCTTACAACGAAAGGTCGCGTATAATTCGTTCATTTTTCCTATGTAATTATTTCAATTATATTTCTCTCTCCCTCACCCTCTCTCTCTTTCTCTCCCACCTCTCTCTCTCTCCCTCTCGCCACTGTGCAAATTCAATTGAAGCCGTTTTCTGAAAATAAAAAGCAAAAAAAAAAAAAAAAATGGCTCATTGTCAGACAAAACAAAAGGTGCGCTATTCAGACCTTAAAGCTCTATTTAATCGCAATGGAAATTTCTCAGAACGAGCACACCCGTTGTTTTATGAGCCTTTTTTCCGGGAAATGGCCTCAATTAGATTCCGTCTCCGTCCTCCGCGCGCGTCTGAACAAATGATTCGTAAGTTGTTGTTCTTCCTCTGAATGCTTTTAACAGCAGAAGCGACGCGACAGAGAGGCGACGCGTGGCGCGGATAAAAGAGAGAGCTTGAGAATGGCGTATGGTTGGAGAGGAACGGGACTGGGACATAAAAAAGGCCGCCCATAATTAGGCGAGGACATTGTTAATAAATTAAAAAGGCAATCGATTTGATCTTGATCAAAAATTCTTTTTCATCGTAAAATGGATGAGAAGAAGGAGTAGAGGGGCAAAAATGGGAGGGGGATGGGGAGGAGGAGGAGGGGGAGGAGGAGGGGGGATATGAAGAGAAGATGACGGCGATGACATCGATGACGATGATTTCCGAGTCTTTCTTTGACTGTAAACCACTCGTACGTTCACATCGATTGCACCCACACGCCCCTCACCTACCACTCCGCAACCCCCACCGCCTTTCCCTCTTCACCGTCAACCCCAACCGACGTCACCTTACAACCAAAACCACCGCCGCCCGTGTACACTGTACAGTCTGTTCCTCTCCTCTCCTCTCCTCTCCTCTCCTCTCCTCTCCTCTCCTCTCCTCTCCTCTCCTCTCCTCTCCTCTCCTCTCCTTTCCTTTCCTTCGCCTTCCTTCCGTCCCTTCTATTTTAGTCTTATGTCAAAGTTTTGTCGAGCAAATATGCTTATTGATTCGTGTTTACTGACTGTAATGGTATTAGTTCCGTTTTTCAAAACGTTCCCTCGTCGACCCGCCCGTCCGCGCCCGTCCGTCTCCGCGGTTCCACCGAAGGAACGTTCTTTTTCCCTTCTTTCAAAGCGACGCACAATTGACAGTAATGACCGTTTCATCCCCCACGGAAAAAAAAACCAAGGAGAAAATAACCATACGGATACCTGATTTTGGCACCTGCTAGATATTATAGTAATGTTAACAAGAAGTATACTATACAGTATACTATGTTTTAAATAGGTACTAGGTGATGTTACCTGATTGCATGTCGAATTTACTCAAAGTATCGATAAATGTACCATACTTCTGGTCAAGTTTACCATAACATCTAGTAGGTGCTAAAATCAGGTATATCCGTATGGTTATTTTCACTAATCTTTTTTTTCCGTGCCCTTTGAAAATCGGATACTTGAAATGGGGCAGTTGCAAGGGCCTGAAATGTTGTGTTTTATATAAAGAAAATTATAGTACTTGATGATTTGAGAACAATAGTGCATTGGGTTTTTCTCCTAAATGTCCCAATTTTGGAGATACACACGTGTAAATTTGTAAACAAAAGTCGTGTGCGTAGTGAGGTCACTACGTGGAATTCCCATTTAAAACAATGTATTTCGGGCCAAAGACTCATTTCGGGAACAATGGGACTTGATTAGAAACCAAAAACATTTTTGTTCTAAGCCCATCAATACTTTCAATTTCTTTATAAAAAAAAAAAAAAAAAAAAAAAAAAAAAAAAAAAAAAAAAAAACAAGTTGGAACTTGCAACACTGGAACAGTGTTAGCAAAGAGAGCATGAGTGTCGGCCGTAAATCATTGTAAGTGTGGAGTTCCATATTGATAGTACAAAACTGCGACAAATTCAATCGCAACGCTGCATTTGTGTTTGTATAACAGTGATCGCTGTAAAAATAACTTGATAGGTCAAAGTGGGAATGAAAATTTACTTATAGCGTGTTGAAACAGTTGTTCACGAGGCGAGGTGAATACTGTGGTTTTGAAAATCGATTTCGATAGTGATAGTTCCTTTAAAATCGGATGACGCAATACCAATCCTAGCAAGGCGCAAAGTCTAGTTTAGTTATTTGGGACTTTTTTAGATTTCTCTCGCCTGAACCAAAGTCATCAGGAAGGAAATTCTTAATACCAATCCTAGCAAGCCGGAAAGTCTAGTCTAGTTATTTGGGACTTCTATAGAATTTTCCTCGCTTGAACCAAAGTCATCACGATGGAAATTCTTCGTCTTTATGGTTTCAGCTCTTTTTGTCTCAGATTAAAAAATGAATGTTAATATTGATCAAATGTCATCCGACACTCATCAAGGCCCTTAAGGAACGTAATATGAACTTGAAAAAAGCTCATTCGATTTTTAACGGAGCTTAAACGGTCCATGAGAGACGAAATTCGCGGATACAGAGTATCCACAGCTTATTTCAATGTTCGATCTGACAAGACCGTGCGCCTTTGAAAAATCGATATCTCGATAGTGAATCGATGTATTGCAATTCGGTTTGCACCGATCGAAAGCGCTTGCTTGTGACTGACAGCCTCGAAAATTTCAGATCCATCCGAGTTTATTTAATGACCTTACAGGACCTCTCGCGGCCGCAGTTAGACATTTCTTGTCAGAGTTACGCTGAAACGGGGAGTAGTTCCCCCCCCTAAGATGATATTTTTTGGCTCGAAACTGCATTGGGCCCTCTCGGGACATCATTGGGACCCGAAAAAAAGCGGAACCGATATAATACGGCACACGACTGGTTCGTGAGAGACGAAATTCGCCTTTTTCCAGCCTCCAGCGCCCCTCTAAGGTCGATCTGACAAGACCGCGCGCCTTTGAAGAATCGATATCTCGAGAACGAATCGATGGATTGCGCACTGCGGTTTGGATTGGGCGGTAGCTTCAGCTTTTAGATAATTCTTGAAAAAAATTCAGATCCATCCAAGTTTTAAACGGATCTTA
The DNA here is from genome assembly GCA_011764245.1 of Trialeurodes vaporariorum. NCBI lineage: Eukaryota > Metazoa > Arthropoda > Insecta > Hemiptera > Aleyrodidae > Trialeurodes > Trialeurodes vaporariorum. The sequence goes on along the minus strand of VMOF01000035.1, from coordinate 58,296,521 downwards.
TGGGACCTCCCGCGGCCGCAGTGAGACATTGTACGTGAGACTTACGCTGGAGTTGGGGCCACGCCCCCCCCCCCCGATATAGACTTTATCGGTCCGACATTTGTCAGGGCCCTTAATGAACTTAATGTGAACTCAAAAAACTCACATATGACTTCTCACGGCGCATGCTAGGTCCATGAGAGTCGAAATTCGCGGATTTTAGAGAATCTTAGATTTCTGACCCTATACCGCGCGCCTTTGAAAAATCGATATCTCGAGAGTAAATCGATGTATCGCAATCCGGTTTGGACCGATCAAAAGAGTAAGCTTACCGGTACTCGCCGTTAAAATTTTGGATCCATCTGATTTCATTTTGAGACCTTACTTGAGTTACTTGGACCCCAGTTGGAATTATTTTTTCGGAGTTACGCTGGCAAGGGGGTCGCCCCCTCTCTTGGAAAACTGTGGAGGGGGCCCTTTGCTGGGGCATACATTCTATTTTTCACTTTTTTTTTTTTTTTTTTTTTTTTTTTTTTTTTTTTTTTTTTTTTTAATTTTATATTTGTGTCTAATCTAAGTTGGGGGAGGAGGAGGAGAGTACCTGCAAGTCAACCGGCAATTTACTTTTGATAGTGGCTGCGGGTCGAGGGTGCGGATTGCGGACTTTTAACTTGTTGTGGGGTTTACAGGGTGGCCGTGTCTAAACTTATGAGAAAAGAAGGCAACCACAGACCGGAAGAACGTTCAATTTCTGGTTCAGAGACCATGGACAAAGACATGGGCACCCGCAAAACAATTGCCCGGAGGGGCAACTTTTTGAATGTCAATGGAAGGTCTAGGGGACTTCACTTAGAGACGGGCAAGTCTAGAGAACCCCCCCCCCCCCCCGTCCGCCCAAAATAGAAAATAAATCAATTATCCTTCCAAATGGTAGAAATTGTAAGTGATTGTAGCATGTAGTTGTATCAAAAGTAATTCTATTTTTGAAGTGTTTGATATTATGAATAAAGTGACAGCATCAGATTCGCACTTTTCGGCAGCAGCACTTTTCGGTAGATTCCAAGAACTAAGACAAGTGAAATCATTGGTGTGTGTCGACTCGATGCAAAGCTTACAGCGCCGTAGAGGTTTTTTTTTTTTTTTTTTTTTTTTTTTTTTTTTTTTTTTTTAAAGCGGTGTAAGCCTTTCACTGCTTTTCCTAATCGACATCTATGAATTTATGCATTTTAAGATTGTTTGGGCATTATGGACATTCTGGAGTTGCATCACAACTAAAATTCACTGCTTCATCCACAATTTTACTAATTGGGCCTCTGGTGAGAGTGTAAACCAAAAAATCGCTTTCAGATGTGTCCTGGTAGTATCCTCAAGCCCAGTCTCGATTGAAATCGTATTGACTGCTGGAGCTTGTACCTATTCCCAGGTTTAAAAACCAAGACGTCTGCAAGATGTGTTTGTGCTTCACAGGTCAACCTGGAGACGAGTTTGTCCTATTAGAGGTTTGAAACATATGAATGTGAAGCAACACATTTCTCAAACAAAGCCATTCCCCCATTTTTTTTTTTTTTTTTTTTTTTTAGCCGTGCCAACTAAATATTAAAGTGAAATAACCGCAGAACTTCGGTGGTTGAACTAAGACCCGTCGATTCGGAGAAGCGGCGGGTGAAACCGTCATTTTGTCGCTAAAATTTGCAGAAATGTGACCGTAGTCGGATCTGGGAACTAAATATCTTTTAGGGACAAAATTAAATAAAGATACTTTTAAATGATGCCTAAATCAGTGGTGTAGCGTCCGATTTGACGACGTTATTCGGTTTGCCCATTTAAACGCACAAAAGATATCGAACGATTGGGTGTTCGGTGAACATCCTCACATTCGATATTTTCACATGGGTTTAAATGGGCTCAATACAATGTTGCTAAACTGCACGCTACGCCGCGCCGCTGGCCTAAATATCTTATAAATACTGAGCGCTGAGCACCGTGAGCTGATATGATACCTTTCTATATAATCAAACAGGATTCTCAGAACAATTAATTGACTTATGATTACGAACTCGGATCCAATCAATGTGAGAACACTAGAAAAAAATGACACGTGGCAGTAATTAATTTCACCATCGAACTGCGCTCCGCATTACTAACCTAATTTTAGACAGCCACTTGATATTTGATGGGGGGGGGGAAACTCCTAGGCTAAAAATAGTATTTGAACAACACCCTTCTTTCAGCCAATAAATTCCGTAAAACTCATCCATACATTTTTCGAAAATGCACCGAACAAAAAAAAAATAAATCCATCGAAAGACATCCACTTAACTGCGTGGTTGTTTGCTGCTCCTTACAACGAAAGGTCGCGTATAATTCGTTCATTTTTCCTATGTAATTATTTCAATTATATTTCTCTCTCCCTCACCCTCTCTCTCTTTCTCTCCCACCTCTCTCTCTCTCCCTCTCGCCACTGTGCAAATTCAATTGAAGCCGTTTTCTGAAAATAAAAAGCAAAAACAAAAAAAAAATGGCTCATTGTCAGACAAAACAAAAGGTGCGCTATTCAGACCTTAAAGCTCTATTTAATCGCAATGGAAATTTCTCAGAACGAGCACACCCGTTGTTTTATGAGCCTTTTTTCCGGGAAATGGCCTCAATTAGATTCCGTCTCCGTCCTCCGCGCGCGTCTGAACAAATGATTCGTAAGTTGTTGTTCTTCCTCTGAATGCTTTTAACAGCAGAAGCGACGCGACAGAGAGGCGACGCGTGGCGCGGATAAAAGAGAGAGCTTGAGAATGGCGTATGGTTGGAGAGGAACGGGACTGGGACATAAAAAAGGCCGCCCATAATTAGGCGAGGACATTGTTAATAAATTAAAAAGGCAATCGATTTGATCTTGATCAAAAATTCTTTTTCATCGTAAAATGGATGAGAAGAAGGAGTAGAGGGGCAAAAATGGGAGGGGGATGGGGAGGAGGAGGAGGGGGAGGAGGAGGGGGGATATGAAGAGAAGATGACGGCGATGACATCGATGACGATGATTTCCGAGTCTTTCTTTGACTGTAAACCACTCGTACGTTCACATCGATTGCACCCACACGCCCCTCACCTACCACTCCGCAACCCCCACCGCCTTTCCCTCTTCACCGTCAACCCCAACCGACGTCACCTTACAACCAAAACCACCGCCGCCCGTGTACACTGTACAGTCTGTTCCTCTCCTCTCCTCTCCTCTCCTCTCCTCTCCTCTCCTCTCCTCTCCTCTCCTCTCCTCTCCTCTCCTCTCCTCTCCTTTCCTTTCCTTCGCCTTCCTTCCGTCCCTTCTATTTTAGTCTTATGTCAAAGTTTTGTCGAGCAAATATGCTTATTGATTCGTGTTTACTGACTGTAATGGTATTAGTTCCGTTTTTCAAAACGTTCCCTCGTCGACCCGCCCGTCCGCGCCCGTCCGTCTCCGCGGTTCCACCGAAGGAACGTTCTTTTCCCTTCTTTCAAAGCGACGCACAATTGACAGTAATGACCGTTTCATCCCCCACGGAAAAAAAAACCAAGGAGAAAATAACCATACGGATACCTGATTTTGGCACCTGCTAGATATTATAGTAATGTTAACAAAAAGTATACTATACAGTATACTATGTTTTAAATAGGTACTAGGTGATGTTACCTGATTGCATGTCGAATTTACTCAAAGTATCGATAAATGTACCATACTTCTGGTCAAGTTTACCATAACATCTAGTAGGTGCTAAAATCAGGTATATCCGTATGGTTATTTTCACTAATCTTTTTTTTCCGTGCCCTTTGAAAATCGGATACTTGAAATGGGGCAGTTGCAAGGGCCTGAAATGTTGTGTTTTATATAAAGAAAATTATAGTACTTGATGATTTGAGAACAATAGTGCATTGGGTTTTTCTCCTAAATGTCCCAATTTTGGAGATACACACGTGTAAATTTGTAAACAAAAGTCGTGTGCGTAGTGAGGTCACTACGTGGAATTCCCATTTAAAACAATGTATTTCGGGCCAAAGACTCATTTCGGGAACAATGGGACTTGATTAGAAACCAAAAACATTTTTGTTCTAAGCCCATCAATACTTTCAATTTCTTTATAAAAAAAAAAAAAAAAAAAAAAAAAAAAAAAAAAAAAAAAAAAACAAGTTGGAACTTGCAACACTGGAACAGTGTTAGCAAAGAGAGCATGAGTGTCGGCCGTAAATCATTGTAAGTGTGGAGTTCCATATTGATAGTACAAAACTGCGACAAATTCAATCGCAACGCTGCATTTGTGTTTGTATAACAGTGATCGCTGTAAAAATAACTTGATAGGTCAAAGTGGGAATGAAAATTTACTTATAGCGTGTTGAAACAGTTGTTCACGAGGCGAGGTGAATACTGTGGTTTTGAAAATCGATTTCGATAGTGATAGTTCCTTTAAAATCGGATGACGCAATACCAATCCTAGCAAGGCGCAAAGTCTAGTTTAGTTATTTGGGACTTTTTTAGATTTCTCTCGCCTGAACCAAAGTCATCAGGAAGGAAATTCTTAATACCAATCCTAGCAAGCCGGAAAGTCTAGTCTAGTTATTTGGGACTTCTATAGAATTTTCCTCGCTTGAACCAAAGTCATCACGATGGAAATTCTTCGTCTTTATGGTTTCAGCTCTTTTTGTCTCAGATTAAAAAATGAATGTTAATATTGATCAAATGTCATCCGACACTCATCAAGGCCCTTAAGGAACGTAATATGAACTTGAAAAAAGCTCATTCGATTTTTAACGGAGCTTAAACGGTCCATGAGAGACGAAATTCGCGGATACAGAGTATCCACAGCTTATTTCAATGTTCGATCTGACAAGACCGTGCGCCTTTGAAAAATCGATATCTCGATAGTGAATCGATGTATTGCAATTCGGTTTGCACCGATCGAAAGCGCTTGCTTGTGACTGACAGCCTCGAAAATTTCAGATCCATCCGAGTTTATTTAATGACCTTACAGGACCTCTCGCGGCCGCAGTTAGACATTTCTTGTCAGAGTTACGCTGAAACGGGGAGTAGTTCCCCCCCCTAAGATGATATTTTTTGGCTCGAAACTGCATTGGGCCCTCTCGGGACATCATTGGGACCCGAAAAAAAGCGGAACCGATATAATACGGCACACGACTGGTTCGTGAGAGACGAAATTCGCCTTTTTCCAGCCTCCAGCGCCCCTCTAAGGTCGATCTGACAAGACCGCGCGCCTTTGAAGAATCGATATCTCGAGAACGAATCGATGGATTGCGCACTGCGGTTTGGATTGGGCGGTAGCTTCAGCTTTTAGATAATTCTTGAAAAAAATTCAGATCCATCCAAGTTTTAAACGGATCTTATGGGACCTCCCGCGGCCGCAGTGAGACATTGTACGTGAGACTTACGCTGGAGTTGGGGCCCCCCCCCCCCCCCCCGATATAGACTTTATCGGTCCGACATTTGTCAGGGCCCTTAATGAACTTAATGTGAACTCAAAAAACTCACATATGACTTCTCACGGCGCATGCTAGGTCCATGAGAGTCGAAATTCGCGGATTTTAGAGAATCTTAGATTTCTGACCCTATACCGCGCGCCTTTGAAAAATCGATATCTCGAGAGTAAATCGATGTATCGCAATCCGGTTTGGACCGATCAAAAGAGTAAGCTTACCGGTACTCGCCGTTAAAATTTTGGATCCATCTGATTTCATTTTGAGACCTTACTTGAGTTACTTGGACCCCAGTTGGAATTATTTTTTCGGAGTTACGCTGGCAAGGGGGTCGCCCCCTCTCTTGGAAAACTGTGGAGGGGGCCCTTTGCTGGGGCATACATTCTATTTTTCACTTTTTTTTTTTTTTTTTTTTTTTTTTTTTTTTTTTTTTTTTTTTTAATTTTATATTTGTGTCTAATCTAAGTTGGGGGAGGAGGAGGAGAGTACCTGCAAGTCAACCGGCAATTTACTTTTGATAGTGGCTGCGGGTCGAGGGTGCGGATTGCGGACTTTTAACTTGTTGTGGGGTTTACAGGGTGGCCGTGTCTAAACTTATGAGAAAAGAAGGCAACCACAGACCGGAAGAACGTTCAATTTCTGGTTCAGAGACCATGGACAAAGACATGGGCACCCGCAAAACAATTGCCCGGAGGGGCAACTTTTTGAATGTCAATGGAAGGTCTAGGGGACTTCACTTAGAGACGGGCAAGTCTAGAGAACCCCCCCCCCCCCACGTCCGCCCAAAATAGAAAATAAATCAATTATCCTTCCAAATGGTAGAAATTGTAAGTGATTGTAGCATGTAGTTGTATCAAAAGTAATTCTATTTTTGAAGTGTTTGATATTATGAATAAAGTGACAGCATCAGATTCGCACTTTTCGGCAGCAGCACTTTTCGGTAGATTCCAAGAACTAAGACAAGTGAAATCATTGGTGTGTGTCGACTCGATGCAAAGCTTACAGCGCCGTAGAGGTTTTTTTTTTTTTTTTTTTTTTTTTTTTTTTTTTTTTTTTTTTTTAAAGCGGTGTAAGCCTTTCACTGCTTTTCCTAATCGACATCTATGAATTTATGCATTTTAAGATTGTTTGGGCATTATGGACATTCTGGAGTTGCATCACAACTAAAATTCACTGCTTCATCCACAATTTTACTAATTGGGCCTCTGGTGAGAGTGTAAACCAAAAAATCGCTTTCAGATGTGTCCTGGTAGTATCCTCAAGCCCAGTCTCGATTGAAATCGTATTGACTGCTGGAGCTTGTACCTATTCCCAGGTTTAAAAACCAAGACGTCTGCAAGATGTGTTTGTGCTTCACAGGTCAACCTGGAGACGAGTTTGTCCTATTAGAGGTTTGAAACATATGAATGTGAAGCAACACATTTCTCAAACAAAGCCATTCCCCCATTTTTTTTTTTTTTTTTTTTTTTAGCCGTGCCAACTAAATATTAAAGTGAAATAACCGCAGAACTTCGGTGGTTGAACTAAGACCCGTCGATTCGGAGAAGCGGCGGGTGAAACCGTCATTTTGTCGCTAAAATTTGCAGAAATGTGACCGTAGTCGGATCTGGGAACTAAATATCTTTTAGGGACAAAATTAAATAAAGATACTTTTAAATGATGCCTAAATCAGTGGTGTAGCGTCCGATTTGACGACGTTATTCGGTTTGCCCATTTAAACGCACAAAAGATATCGAACGATTGGGTGTTCGGTGAACATCCTCACATTCGATATTTTCACATGGGTTTAAATGGGCTCAATACAATGTTGCTAAACTGCACGCTACGCCGCGCCGCTGGCCTAAATATCTTATAAATACTGAGCGCTGAGCACCGTGAGCTGATATGATACCTTTCTATATAATCAAACAGGATTCTCAGAACAATTAATTGACTTATGATTACGAACTCGGATCCAATCAATGTGAGAACACTAGAAAAAAATGACACGTGGCAGTAATTAATTTCACCATCGAACTGCGCTCCGCATTACTAACCTAATTTTAGACAGCCACTTGATATTTGATGGGGGGGGGGAAACTCCTAGGCTAAAAATAGTATTTGAACAACACCCTTCTTTCAGCCAATAAATTCCGTAAAACTCATCCATACATTTTTCGAAAATGCACCGAACAAAAAAAAATAAATCCATCGAAAGACATCCACTTAACTGCGTGGTTGTTTGCTGCTCCTTACAACGAAAGGTCGCGTATAATTCGTTCATTTTTCCTATGTAATTATTTCAATTATATTTTTCTCTCCCTCACCCTCTCTCTCTTCTCTCCCACCTCTCTCTCTCTCCCTCTCGCCACTGTGCAAATTCAATTGAAGCCGTTTTCTGAAAATAAAAAGCAAAAACAAAAAAAAAAAGGCTCATTGTCAGACAAAACAAAAGGTGCGCTATTCAGACCTTAAAGCTCTATTTAATCGCAATGGAAATTTCTCAGAACGAGCACACCCGTTGTTTTATGAGCCTTTTTTCCGGGAAATGGCCTCAATTAGATTCCGTCTCCGTCCTCCGCGCGCGTCTGAACAAATGATTCGTAAGTTGTTGTTCTTCCTCTGAATGCTTTTAACAGCAGAAGCGACGCGACAGAGAGGCGACGCGTGGCGCGGATAAAAGAGAGAGCTTGAGAATGGCGTATGGTTGGAGAGGAACGGGACTGGGACATAAAAAAGGCCGCCCATAATTAGGCGAGGACATTGTTAATAAATTAAAAAGGCAATCGATTTGATCTTGATCAAAAATTCTTTTTCATCGTAAAATGGATGAGAAGAAGGAGTAGAGGGGCAAAAATGGGAGGGGGATGGGGAGGAGGAGGAGGGGGAGGAGGAGGGGGGATATGAAGAGAAGATGACGGCGATGACATCGATGACGATGATTTCCGAGTCTTTCTTTGACTGTAAACCACTCGTACGTTCACATCGATTGCACCCACACGCCCCTCACCTACCACTCCGCAACCCCCACCGCCTTTCCCTCTTCACCGTCAACCCCAACCGACGTCACCTTACAACCAAAACCACCGCCGCCCGTGTACACTGTACAGTCTGTTCCTCTCCTCTCCTCTCCTCTCCTCTCCTCTCCTCTCCTCTCCTCTCCTCTCCTCTCCTCTCCTCTCCTCTCCTCTCCTCTCCTTTCCTTTCCTTCGCCTTCCTTCCGTCCCTTCTATTTTAGTCTTATGTCAAAGTTTTGTCGAGCAAATATGCTTATTGATTCGTGTTTACTGACTGTAATGGTATTAGTTCCGTTTTTCAAAACGTTCCCTCGTCGACCCGCCCGTCCGCGCCCGTCCGTCTCCGCGGTTCCACCGAAGGAACGTTCTTTTTCCCTTCTTTCAAAGCGACGCACAATTGACAGTAATGACCGTTTCATCCCCCACGGAAAAAAAAAACCAAGGAGAAAATAACCATACGGATACCTGATTTTGGCACCTGCTAGATATTATAGTAATGTTAACAAGAAGTATACTATACAGTATACTATGTTTTAAATAGGTACTAGGTGATGTTACCTGATTGCATGTCGAATTTACTCAAAGTATCGATAAATGTACCATACTTCTGGTCAAGTTTACCATAACATCTAGTAGGTGCTAAAATCAGGTATATCCGTATGGTTATTTTCACTAATCTTTTTTTTCCGTGCCCTTTGAAAATCGGATACTTGAAATGGGGCAGTTGCAAGGGCCTGAAATGTTGTGTTTTATATAAAGAAAATTATAGTACTTGATGATTTGAGAACAATAGTGCATTGGGTTTTTCTCCTAAATGTCCCAATTTTGGAGATACACACGTGTAAATTTGTAAACAAAAGTCGTGTGCGTAGTGAGGTCACTACGTGGAATTCCCATTTAAAACAATGTATTTCGGGCCAAAGACTCATTTCGGGAACAATGGGACTTGATTAGAAACCAAAAACATTTTTGTTCTAAGCCCATCAATACTTTCAATTTCTTTATAAAAAAAAAAAAAAAAAAAAAAAAAAAACAAGTTGGAACTTGCAACACTGGAACAGTGTTAGCAAAGAGAGCATGAGTGTCGGCCGTAAATCATTGTAAGTGTGGAGTTCCATATTGATAGTACAAAACTGCGACAAATTCAATCGCAACGCTGCATTTGTGTTTGTATAACAGTGATCGCTGTAAAAATAACTTGATAGGTCAAAGTGGGAATGAAAAATTTTCTTATAGCGTGTTGAAACAGTTGTTCACGAGGCGAGGTGAATACTGTGGTTTTGAAAATCGATTTCGATAGTGATAGTTCCTTTAAAATCGGATGACGCAATACCAATCCTAGCAAGGCGCAAAGTCTAGTTTAGTTATTTGGGACTTTTTTAGATTTCTCTCGCCTGAACCAAAGTCATCAGGAAGGAAATTCTTAATACCAATCCTAGCAAGCCGGAAAGTCTAGTCTAGTTATTTGGGACTTCTATAGAATTTTCCTCGCTTGAACCAAAGTCATCACGATGGAAATTCTTCGTCTTTATGGTTTCAGCTCTTTTTGTCTCAGATTAAAAAATGAATGTTAATATTGATCAAATGTCATCCGACACTCATCAAGGCCCTTAAGGAACGTAATATGAACTTGAAAAAAGCTCATTCGATTTTTAACGGAGCTTAAACGGTCCATGAGAGACGAAATTCGCGGATACAGAGTATCCACAGCTTATTTCAATGTTCGATCTGACAAGACCGTGCGCCTTTGAAAAATCGATATCTCGATAGTGAATCGATGTATTGCAATTCGGTTTGCACCGATCGAAAGCGCTTGCTTGTGACTGACAGCCTCGAAAATTTCAGATCCATCCGAGTTTATTTAATGACCTTACAGGACCTCTCGCGGCCGCAGTTAGACATTTCTTGTCAGAGTTACGCTGAAACGGGGAGTAGTTCCCCCCCCCAAGATGATATTTTTTGGCTCGAAACTGCATTGGGCCCTCTCGGGACATCATTGGGACCCGAAAAAAAGCGGAACCGATATAATACGGCACACGACTGGTTCGTGAGAGACGAAATTCGCCTTTTTCCAGCCTCCAGCGCCCCTCTAAGGTCGATCTGACAAGACCGCGCGCCTTTGAAGAATCGATATCTCGAGAACGAATCGATGGATTGCGCACTGCGGTTTGGATTGGGCGGTAGCTTCAGCTTTTAGATAATTCTTGAAAAAAATTCAGATCCATCCAAGTTTTAAACGGATCTTATGGGACCTCCCGCGGCCGCAGTGAGACATTGTACGTGAGACTTACGCTGGAGTTGGGGCCACGCCCCCCCCCCCCCGATATAGACTTTATCGGTCCGACATTTGTCAGGGCCCTTAATGAACTTAATGTGAACTCAAAAAACTCACATATGACTTCTCACGGCGCATGCTAGGTCCATGAGAGTCGAAATTCGCGGATTTTAGAGAATCTTAGATTTCTGACCCTATACCGCGCGCCTTTGAAAAATCGATATCTCGAGAGTAAATCGATGTATCGCAATCCGGTTTGGACCGATCAAAAGAGTAAGCTTACCGGTACTCGCCGTTAAAATTTTGGATCCATCTGATTTCATTTTGAGACCTTACTTGAGTTACTTGGACCCCAGTTGGAATTATTTTTTCGGAGTTACGCTGGCAAGGGGGTCGCCCCCTCTCTTGGAAAACTGTGGAGGGGGCCCTTTGCTGGGGCATACATTCTATTTTTCACTTTTTTTTTTTTTTTTTTTTTTTTTTTTTTTTTTTTTTTTTTTTTTTAATTTTATATTTGTGTCTAATCTAAGTTGGGGGAGGAGGAGGAGAGTACCTGCAAGTCAACCGGCAATTTACTTTTGATAGTGGCTGCGGGTCGAGGGTGCGGATTGCGGACTTTTAACTTGTTGTGGGGTTTACAGGGTGGCCGTGTCTAAACTTATGAGAAAAGAAGGCAACCACAGACCGGAAGAACGTTCAATTTCTGGTTCAGAGACCATGGACAAAGACATGGGCACCCGCAAAACAATTGCCCGGAGGGGCAACTTTTTGAATGTCAATGGAAGGTCTAGGGGACTTCACTTAGAGACGGGCAAGTCTAGAAAACCCCCCCCCCCCCCCCCCACGTCCGCCCAAAATAGAAAATAAATCAATTATCCTTCCAAATGGTAACAATTGTAAGTGATTGTAGCATGTAGTTGTATCAAAAGTAATTCTATTTTTGAAGTGTTTGATATTATGAATAAAGTGACAGCATCAGATTCGCACTTTTCGGCAGCAGCACTTTTCGGTAGATTCCAAGAACTAAGACAAGTGAAATCATTGGTGTGTGTCGACTCGATGCAAAGCTTACAGCGCCGTAGAGGTTTTTTTTTTTTTTTTTTTTTTTTTTTTTTTTTTTTTTTTTTTTTAAAGCGGTGTAAGCCTTTCACTGCTTTTCCTAATCGACATCTATGAATTTATGCATTTTAAGATTGTTTGGGCATTATGGACATTCTGGAGTTGCATCACAACTAAAATTCACTGCTTCATCCACAATTTTACTAATTGGGCCTCTGGTGAGAGTGTAAACCAAAAAATCGCTTTCAGATGTGTCCTGGTAGTATCCTCAAGCCCAGTCTCGATTGAAATCGTATTGACTGCTGGAGCTTGTACCTATTCCCAGGTTTAAAAACCAAGACGTCTGCAAGATGTGTTTGTGCTTCACAGGTCAACCTGGAGACGAGTTTGTCCTATTAGAGGTTTGAAACATATGAATGTGAAGCAACACATTTCTCAAACAAAGCCATTCCCCCATTTTTTTTTTTTTTTTTTTTTTTTAGCCGTGCCAACTAAATATTAAAGTGAAATAACCGCAGAACTTCGGTGGTTGAACTAAGACCCGTCGATTCGGAGAAGCGGCGGGTGAAACCGTCATTTTGTCGCTAAAATTTGCAGAAATGTGACCGTAGTCGGATCTGGGAACTAAATATCTTTTAGGGACAAAATTAAATAAAGATACTTTTAAATGATGCCTAAATCAGTGGTGTAGCGTCCGATTTGACGACGTTATTCGGTTTGCCCATTTAAACGCACAAAAGATATCGAACGATTGGGTGTTCGGTGAACATCCTCACATTCGATATTTTCACATGGGTTTAAATGGGCTCAATACAATGTTGCTAAACTGCACGCTACGCCGCGCCGCTGGCCTAAATATCTTATAAATACTGAGCGCTGAGCACCGTGAGCTGATATGATACCTTTCTATATAATCAAACAGGATTCTCAGAACAATTAATTGACTTATGATTACGAACTCGGATCCAATCAATGTGAGAACACTAGAAAAAAATGACACGTGGCAGTAATTAATTTCACCATCGAACTGCGCTCCGCATTACTAACCTAATTTTAGACAGCCACTTGATATTTGATGGGGGGGGGGGGAAACTCCTAGGCTAAAAATAGTATTTGAACAACACCCTTCTTTCAGCCAATAAATTCCGTAAAACTCATCCATACATTTTTCGAAAATGCACCGAACAAAAAAAAAATAAATCCATCGAAAGACATCCACTTAACTGCGTGGTTGTTTGCTGCTCCTTACAACGAAAGGTCGCGTATAATTCGTTCATTTTTCCTATGTAATTATTTCAATTATATTTCTCTCTCCCTCACCCTCTCTCTCTTTCTCTCCCACCTCTCTCTCTCTCCCTCTCGCCACTGTGCAAATTCAATTGAAGCCGTTTTCTGAAAATAAAAAGCAAAAACAAAAAAAAAATGGCTCATTGTCAGACAAAACAAAAGGTGCGCTATTCAGACCTTAAAGCTCTATTTAATCGCAATGGAAATTTCTCAGAACGAGCACACCCGTTGTTTTATGAGCCTTTTTTCCGGGAAATGGCCTCAATTAGATTCCGTCTCCGTCCTCCGCGCGCGTCTGAACAAATGATTCGTAAGTTGTTGTTCTTCCTCTGAATGCTTTTAACAGCAGAAGCGACGCGACAGAGAGGCGACGCGTGGCGCGGATAAAAGAGAGAGCTTGAGAATGGCGTATGGTTGGAGAGGAACGGGACTGGGACATAAAAAAGGCCGCCCATAATTAGGCGAGGACATTGTTAATAAATTAAAAAGGCAATCGATTTGATCTTGATCAAAAATTCTTTTTCATCGTAAAATGGATGAGAAGAAGGAGTAGAGGGGCAAAAATGGGAGGGGGATGGGGAGGAGGAGGAGGGGGAGGAGGAGGGGGGATATGAAGAGAAGATGACGGCGATGACATCGATGACGATGATTTCCGAGTCTTTCTTTGACTGTAAACCACTCGTACGTTCACATCGATTGCACCCACACGCCCCTCACCTACCACTCCGCAACCCCCACCGCCTTTCCCTCTTCACCGTCAACCCCAACCGACGTCACCTTACAACCAAAACCACCGCCGCCCGTGTACACTGTACAGTCTGTTCCTCTCCTCTCCTCTCCTCTCCTCTCCTCTCCTCTCCTCTCCTCTCCTCTCCTCTCCTCTCCTCTCCTCTCCTTTCCTTTCCTTCGCCTTCCTTCCGTCCCTTCTATTTTAGTCTTATGTCAAAGTTTTGTCGAGCAAATATGCTTATTGATTCGTGTTTACTGACTGTAATGGTATTAGTTCCGTTTTTCAAAACGTTCCCTCGTCGACCCGCCCGTCCGCGCCCGTCCGTCTCCGCGGTTCCACCGAAGGAACGTTCTTTTTCCCTTCTTTCAAAGCGACGCACAATTGACAGTAATGACCGTTTCATCCCCCACGGAAAAAAAACCAAGGAGAAAATAACCATACGGATACCTGATTTTGGCACCTGCTAGATATTATAGTAATGTTAACAAGAAGTATACTATACAGTATACTATGTTTTAAATAGGTACTAGGTGATGTTACCTGATTGCATGTCGAATTTACTCAAAGTATCGATAAATGTACCATACTTCTGGTCAAGTTTACCATAACATCTAGTAGGTGCTAAAATCAGGTATATCCGTATGGTTATTTTCACTAATCTTTTTTTTCCGTGCCCTTTGAAAATCGGATACTTGAAATGGGGCAGTTGCAAGGGCCTGAAATGTTGTGTTTTATATAAAGAAAATTATAGTACTTGATGATTTGAGAACAATAGTGCATTGGGTTTTTCTCCTAAATGTCCCAATTTTGGAGATACACACGTGTAAATTTGTAAACAAAAGTCGTGTGCGTAGTGAGGTCACTACGTGGAATTCCCATTTAAAACAATGTATTTCGGGCCAAAGACTCATTTCGGGAACAATGGGACTTGATTAGAAACCAAAAACATTTTTGTTCTAAGCCCATCAATACTTTCAATTTCTTTAAAAAAAAAAAAAAAAAAAAAAAAAAAAACAAGTTGGAACTTGCAACACTGGAACAGTGTTAGCAAAGAGAGCATGAGTGTCGGCCGTAAATCATTGTAAGTGTGGAGTTCCATATTGATAGTACAAAACTGCGACAAATTCAATCGCAACGCTGCATTTGTGTTTGTATAACAGTGATCGCTGTAAAAATAACTTGATAGGTCAAAGTGGGAATGAAAATTTACTTATAGCGTGTTGAAACAGTTGTTCACGAGGCGAGGTGAATACTGTGGTTTTGAAAATCGATTTCGATAGTGATAGTTCCTTTAAAATCGGATGACGCAATACCAATCCTAGCAAGGCGCAAAGTCTAGTTTAGTTATTTGGGACTTTTTTAGATTTCTCTCGCCTGAACCAAAGTCATCAGGAAGGAAATTCTTAATACCAATCCTAGCAAGCCGGAAAGTCTAGTCTAGTTATTTGGGACTTCTATAGAATTTTCCTCGCTTGAACCAAAGTCATCACGATGGAAATTCTTCGTCTTTATGGTTTCAGCTCTTTTTGTCTCAGATTAAAAAATGAATGTTAATATTGATCAAATGTCATCCGACACTCATCAAGGCCCTTAAGGAACGTAATATGAACTTGAAAAAAGCTCATTCGATTTTTAACGGAGCTTAAACGGTCCATGAGAGACGAAATTCGCGGATACAGAGTATCCACAGCTTATTTCAATGTTCGATCTGACAAGACCGTGCGCCTTTGAAAAATCGATATCTCGATAGTGAATCGATGTATTGCAATTCGGTTTGCACCGATCGAAAGCGCTTGCTTGTGACTGACAGCCTCGAAAATTTCAGATCCATCCGAGTTTATTTAATGACCTTACAGGACCTCTCGCGGCCGCAGTTAGACATTTCTTGTCAGAGTTACGCTGAAACGGGGAGTAGTTCCCCCCCCTAAGATGATATTTTTTGGCTCGAAACTGCATTGGGCCCTCTCGGGACATCATTGGGACCCGAAAAAAAGCGGAACCGATATAATACGGCACACGACTGGTTCGTGAGAGACGAAATTCGCCTTTTTCCAGCCTCCAGCGCCCCTCTAAGGTCGATCTGACAAGACCGCGCGCCTTTGAAGAATCGATATCTCGAGAACGAATCGATGGATTGCGCACTGCGGTTTGGATTGGGCGGTAGCTTCAGCTTTTAGATAATTCTTGAAAAAAATTCAGATCCATCCAAGTTTTAAACGGATCTTATGGGACCTCCCGCGGCCGCAGTGAGACATTGTACGTGAGACTTACGCTGGAGTTGGGGCCACGCCCCCCCCCCCCGATATAGACTTTATCGGTCCGACATTTGTCAGGGCCCTTAATGAACTTAATGTGAACTCAAAAAACTCACATATGACTTCTCACGGCGCATGCTAGGTCCATGAGAGTCGAAATTCGCGGATTTTAGAGAATCTTAGATTTCTGACCCTATACCGCGCGCCTTTGAAAAATCGATATCTCGAGAGTAAATCGATGTATCGCAATCCGGTTTGGACCGATCAAAAGAGTAAGCTTACCGGTACTCGCCGTTAAAATTTTGGATCCATCTGATTTCATTTTGAGACCTTACTTGAGTTACTTGGACCCCAGTTGGAATTATTTTTTCGGAGTTACGCTGGAAAGGGGGGTCGCCCCCTCTCTTGGAAAACTGTGGAGGGGGCCCTTTGCTGGGGCATACATTCTATTTTTCATTTTTTTTTTTTTTTTTTTTTTTTTTTTTTTTTTTTTTTTTTTTTTTTAAATTTTTATATTTGTGTCTAATCTAAGTTGGGGGAGGAGGAGGAGAGTACCTGCAAGTCAACCGGCAATTTACTTTTGATAGTGGCTGCGGGTCGAGGGTGCGGATTGCGGACTTTTAACTTGTTGTGGGGTTTACAGGGTGGCCGTGTCTAAACTTATGAGAAAAGAAGGCAACCACAGACCGGAAGAACGTTCAATTTCTGGTTCAGAGACCATGGACAAAGACATGGGCACCCGCAAAACAATTGCCCGGAGGGGCAACTTTTTGAATGTCAATGGAAGGTCTAGGGGACTTCACTTAGAGACGGGCAAGTCTAGAGAACCCCCCCCCCCCCCACGTCCGCCCAAAATAGAAAATAAATCAATTATCCTTCCAAATGGTAGAAATTGTAAGTGATTGTAGCATGTAGTTGTATCAAAAGTAATTCTATTTTTGAAGTGTTTGATATTATGAATAAAGTGACAGCATCAGATGATAGAAATAGTAAAAAGCTAAGTACAACTATTCCTTCTTTATTTTCATTGTCCTGATGAATTCTAAGAGTTAACCTATTTAAATTAACAAAACCAAACTCTTGCCTATACATTCTCTAATCATGTAATTATCGACCAGAGGATTCTGAATTTTCAAGAAAGTTCGCAAAATTCTCGTTGCCAACGGTGGTTGCCAATGTAGACACGTTCATACTAGTAGATTTTAAAACTTCTTTCGGCGAGGGAGATGACGGGTGGGAAGGATGATGTCGTCTGAATCAGGAGGGGGTGGGGTAAAAATCAGGGGGAGGTCTAGATCTGGGGGGGAGAGGAATCCTGAAACTGGGGGGCGAGCTGTATAGTGGCAAGGGGTGGTTGGGCACCACTGCTTGGGGGGGGGCTACTTCCCGCCCTGCCCCCCCTAAATTACGCCCCTATTAAAATTGTAAAGTAAACTAAGAATAAAGTTTGTTAACTCTTACTCCTTTCGTTATTATTTGATCTTCGAATGTTCCGATTCTTTTTTATTGTAAAGTTTTGATTTTTTTGAATTAGGGGGGGGGGGCCACGCCGCCCCTCGGGGAGCGCCCATTGACAGATAAGGGAGAAAGGTAAGTGTGGGAAAGCGCACGGGAATCCGGCGTAGTGTGCCGCAAAAATTACTACCAATGGCGGATCCAGAAAATTCTTTTAGGGGGGGGGGGGCTTCACGCCTATGAATTTTCAAATTTGCAGAGAGGAATTTATGGATTTTTTCTGTTGAAAAAAGGCAAAGGCTACCGTGAGTTGGGGGGGGCGTGCTTTTCCCGAATCCGCCGCTGATTACCATGTAACACTGGGCCACGATGACCGATGTCGCATAAAACCAGGTAGAAGACCCGTGGCGGGCGTGGCATTCGTGATGGCTGTGAAATTGGGATGAAGTAGATGGACACACATCATTCATGCAATCTGCACAACGCGGCAAGCAACTGTTGTAGGCATAGGTGCAGTAGTTCGTGGGGAGGGCAAAGGGGACGGGAGGTCGTCGCAAAACCATGGACGAAGATATAACTAAGGACTGCCGACTGTTGTTAGTCCTGTTTTGCTCTCGACCCCAGCGCTCCAAGCAGCGGTCAGCTGAACTACTCTTTCAAGTGAGCGATCCTGGCGATGTGTCCATGCTCACATGCTGTGCTACTGCTAAAACCGTTGTTGGAGTTGGTCTGTTATGGCATGGCTGTCAACTGTTGTCGGCGACCCAAGAGGATCAGATAACTCAGTATCTCAATGGAAGATCGAAAGCAAGGGAAATTCAGAATCAACTTTGGACAAGGTAACAGAAATCATCAGCAAATTAAAAGAGTCGCCTGATCTCTACTAATAAAACAAATGTCTATGTACTCTTTCTTGTTTGATTCCGTTTTGAGGTTAACTGTGATGTATAGTATTTCAGTCCTTGATTAATCATTTTCGACAATTCAGGAATCTTTCAAGAAATACTCCAGACGTTTGCTTTTTAGCGGATTTTGCTTCCTTTTAATTCGCTGATCATTTGTTCCCTTCGTTCAATCGTGATTCAAATTACCTACACGGTATACATTTGCGGGAAGGCATGGGAGAAAGGGAGCCGGAGCGGCCACCGCTGCAGCGGTTCGCTTTTAGTTGACCCTTATTGCTGCTTGGAGCGCTGCGGTCGCGCTCGAAAACCCGCTAACAGGTTTTAACACGGGCGGAGATAGGGAGTCGGCAGTCCTTAGTTATATCTTCGTCCATGGCTCGGAATGGTCTTAAAATTGTCCTTAGGATTTGATCTAGAACGCAACGTTCTTACATTTTCGAAAAGTTAACTCTAGCTCTCGCAATTAACGATTAAAGGCGGAAAAAAACATGGTTTCTGGACCGCGGAACAGTGACGTTATCTAGCGGATGAGAATCTTACTATAGGTCGCTGAGGATTCACCTTAAAACGCAACGCCGATCGCGTTCCCCAAACGAACTCTTTTAGCGGACCGAAACATCAACAATAACAGGATTGGAAATTTGAAATCATCTAAATGCATTTTAAATCGCAGAATACACGAAACATGGACACAATCCTCTGATATAAAACCCCAATATCTCATACAGAAGATTTCGTTGAAGTCTGATCCAAATTAGTAACGTAATTACATTCCCAAAAATGCTTAACCTCAATCTTGGCCAAAAACTCCCGCCACAAAGAAAAAGCGACAAATTGGGAGGACACCGGATTGGCGGAATCACATGGGTCAATCGGTCCTCGAGGACCCGTTCTCGATACTGAAACCAAGCGATCCCCCGAGCGGACCCCCGAACCATGCCGTTCCTATAAGAAAAGCATTATTGACCTTGTAGAAACGATTTCAATAGAGCATGACACTCATGCTCTAAAAAAAACGCAACGTTTTAGACTCTTGCAGCTGCTCTTATGCCGCCATTCATTGTTTGAAACTTTCCAGATCTAAATTTTACTCTTTTGAATAACTTTTGACTGGAATGATATTCTAAATGTAAAATGTTTACAAAGAATCTAAAAAGCAGTTCCGTTGCAGTGGTGGCTAGTGCAATGTGGCAACTACGTATTCACATTTAAGCCTACGTAGAATAATCGATGTGCAGGGGATTCACTGAATCCATGAGAAATCGATACTTTTGCGTAGCGTTCAAACGGCACAAAAACACACGTGCCAAAATAACAAGAGCTACAGCTGGTTCCGAATTATAATGGCGGTTGTTTAAGGTGATTTTAACTTGCTGATTTCTGGTTGCCAAAACTACAGATATTTTTCTTTCAACGATGCACACATTTGAGAGGAATATGGGACTCCCCGGACATAATTTTAAGAACACTGAAAAAACGAAGTTTATGTACAGCCGAAGCAGCTTTTTGAAATAGCTTCGCAGAGCAAAAGTCCAAGCTCTACCGGAGCAAGTTCCGGTTGTCCTGAAGCACTACTTCGGTAAAGCAAAGGCAAGAAAAGAGGCTGTTACTCTAAAGAAGTAGTGCTTTGGTACATCTGCAACTTTCTCCGGCAGAGCTTAAACTTTTGCTCTGCGAAGCTATTTCAAAAAGCTGCTTCGGCTGTACATAATATTTGTTTTTTCAGTGAATAAATATCGGAATTATGAACAAGAAATAATAAATAACAAGCTATCTTGAAAATAAATTCGTGGCATACTTATTTGAAAAGCTCGAAGCTTTGAAAGAGTCGAATAACATTTTTTGCAGGATAATATCAACCAAAAGTAAAGTTGAATGTAAGCGAAAACAACGGCAGCTTTCCATATCCTGGAAAATTCTTGTTTTGATCTAGTGAGCGACGCAACGGAGCGCCATGCCTGACGCTGGGAACAGGAGAGCTCAAGTTAGCGGTGACGCGCGCGGCTTTTGATTCAGTTGAAGTTTTATTTTTAAATTTAACATCAGACATGAAAATATACCAATGAAAAACCTTCTAAAGTTCATGGACGTATACATAATAATTATAGTGAAGGGTCTATTTTTTTGCTACAGAGTATTTTTTTCATTGCAGGGACATGCGTATAACGGTATTTTATTTTGGTCGAATGTTTTATAATTTGATTGAAAATTATTTGAACGACGACAGATCTATTCTGCCTCGTCTATTTACTCATTATAATTTCGACTTACCGATTGGCATGCTCTGTAGATGTAAATAACACAATCCTTTGAAATAATAAACCAAATCCAATTTTTGAATGTAATAAACACTCACCTGCAACAGAAGAAAGACAATGTGTGGTATTAGAAATTAAATTCAATTAAAGTTATGATATTAATATACACCGAAAACACGTGATGTCATTCGGGGGAGGGGGACATAAAATTAGATAGCGAACCATTTGGGATAGTGGTTGAGTCAGAAATTATGATACAATGATGATTTTGGTAATGAAGGGACTAAAATTAAATATATACTCGTGTAACCCATCGAAATGTATAATGATTACAAATGCAGGAAGACCAACGACAGCTAGAGCTAGGGGTATGCAATGATTCTGTTGCAAACATTTACTACAAAGCAAAGTTTTAAGTAGATTTCGAACGAAGAAATGTTCACCGCTCAAAAGCAGGCTACTTTAGGCTGGTATTCTGTTGTCCCCCCCCCCCTCCAAAAATGAACCTATAGACTTGCCTCGCCTCTCTTTTATAGTTCGGGAGGCATTTGGCGGATCCAGCTACCTGACAACAGTGTATTCTTCACATTTGATTTCATGAGGAACAGGGGCGCCATTTGGGGGAGGGCAGGGGGGCAATTCCCCCCCCCCCAAGGATTTTCAATGTGGCCGAAAAATCAAGTCAGAGAGATTTTTTTAAGATGCAAGGCAAAAAAAAAAAAAAAAAAGGTCATTCAAATTTTTGGAGCCCCCCCCCCCCACAATCAAGTCAGAGAGATAGAGAGATTTTTTTTTAAGATGCAAGGCAAGGCAAAAAAAAAAAAAAAAAAAAAAAGTCATCCAAATTTTTGGAGGGCCTTGCCCCCCCCCCAAGGAAAATCTGAAATTGCGCGCCTGATGAGGAATAATCGATTACTCACAGGGCTACAGCCCCTTCAAGAATCGATTGTTTATCATACATTCAAATCCGGGAAGAATGCGCAGTTGCCGGATTGCTGGATCCGCCAATGACAGGAAGCATAGCATGTGCTAGGCTAGGTCTCTCTGTGTCTCTGGGGCAAATTTTATTCCTTTTTCACGTAAACGCTTGTATTAAAGAAGAAGAACAGAATAAGACGCAGCGATCGTAGTAAAAGAGCAGTAACTAGAGTCCCTAATTGAAAGAACTATATAGTGTCAGATGACTTCTTGGATTTTGGTTCGGGTCAGTGTTGCCAGATTGGGGTGAAAAAGCCGTACGCTTTACATTGATTTAAATGGGGACAATACGGCTTTTTACCCTGGAATTGGCAACACTGGTTCGGGTAGACTTCCTGCAATGCAAATCAAAATGAATTCACTTCAAACATTGCAAGTTGCCTACCTGATCCAAAATATAAAGTGTCATCTGACAATCCTTAAGGTGATTCCTCGCTTGTCTGAAGTAAAATTCTGGCTCCACAGATGGCGCCACAGGTCACGCTTTTTAAAATTTGACTTTAAAAGCTTCTCGTTTCGTTTCTTTTTCTGAATGCAGTATTTGAGAGGGGCGTCCCCGTTCCCTTAGGAACTGCACGGTTTTTTACTCAATTTTTTGAGTCAGATTAGAACAATATTGGCTCTTTGACGGAGAAATTAAGCACCGAAATTGAGGTAGGATGTTAGGCTTCGTATGTACGGACATTTTATCATAATGATGGAACGCCCCTACCTACCTAGATCTGTTGCTAGAAATTCGGTGATTGAATTCGCCGTCAATCTGGGCTAGGACCAATATTAGTGAAATTTGTCTAAAACAACTAAGTAAAAAATCACGCAGTTCCTGTGGGGACGCCTTTTTTCGATTAATGATTTCAGCAGAAAAAGAACAAAACACAAAAATAAAAAACAAAAACAAAAAAAAAACAAAAAAAATACTTTAAGCTTTTGAAGTCAAATTTTAAAAACGTGACTAGTGGCGCTACCTGTTGGACCAGAATCGTATACTTCAGACAATAGAAGAATGGGTCTGTTGCAAACTTTTGCTACAGCGCTGTAGAGTGTTCAATATAATGTAAAATGGCCTAAAAAGACCATTGGTGGCATCAGACAGTCATAAAATGCAGTATAAATTTCACGAGAGACGTTTCATGAAATCCAAGATGGCGGTAAAATATCGAGCAACCTGTATGCATGCACCACGAACCTCCAAGGATAGCCAACCTCACAACATCGATCACACCCCCAATCACAACGTAAATAAACACATAACCTCTGAAGCTGTGAGGTTGTCAACGTTGGCAATCCTTGGATGTTAAAGGTGCATGCATATAGATTGCTCGATATTTTCCCGCCATCTTGGATTTCATTAAACGTATCCTGTGAGTTTATTATCGCATTTCATGACTTTCTGATGCCACCAATGGACTTCTCGGGTGATTTTACATACGATGCGACACTCTTTATCGTTGTTGGAAACGTTTGCAATAGACCCATTGCCCTAATTCATCGACTGTATACGCAGGGACTCAAGCAGCGTGGCGTTCGATTGGCAACACTGCCGAATGCTGCGCTCTGGATAGTGGGATATGTTCTTGCGGTTTTTCTGCCGAATTTAGCCGCGCTGAAAAACGGGGGAAACCAATGGATGACGTCGGCGGCGGAAGGAGGGAGGGAAAGTAAGGTATAAAAGGGTGAAGGGGTTAGAGGAAAAGCTCGGGTGAGGGGTTGGGGGTGAGGGGGTGAGGGGTGGGGGGGTGAGAGGGGAGGGCGGTTGCGGGTGGAAAAACCATTATCTAGGCAGGATTATATAATAAAGGGGATATAATGCAAACAGTGTAGGAATCCGCCTCTCGACTTGCAGCAGCTGTGTTTAATGACCACAGCGTAACTAATAAAGAAGGAAGGAGCGCCGCGCCACGCCGCGCTGCCGGAGTCTCCACGTTCGCGTAAGGCGGGAAGCGTGAGACGCGCAGCGCGGGCTCAACGGAAAAAAAAAATAAAGGAGAAATAGGCAGCACAGATGATTTGATTGCTACGAGAGAGGCGATGCGATGCGATGCTTGAGCGTGAGGCGTGAGGTATTGCGAGCGCCCGGCCTTTTATGCAAACCGCCCGGCAGAGACGCTCTTTCCTTGTCTAATTAATTTCTGCCAATCATGTCAGCTTTTGTCATCATTTCGCCGTCGCGGCTTTTTTTCTTCCTTCCTTTCTTTTTTTTTTTGTCTCGTCCTTTTCTTCCTCCTCTTTTTTTTGTCCGGGCCTATTTGGGTGCGTAAGAGTAAGGGTGTGTGTCTACGTCCTACGTCGCGTCAACTCTCTATCCCCCCTTTTTCAGCCCCTTCTTCCACTCCTATCCCTTCAATCGCTGGAATGCTATGTTGACGTGCAAAAAAAAGGGGGGGGAAAGGATGGGGGAAAAAACGTAGCCACTGCGCCACACTGCGCGTTTGAGTCGTCAAGTCTAATTGAATCTCACTCGATGTTGCCGGAAATGGCGGAGAGTGCATGTGTTTAAAATCAAAGATCGGTAGCGCCTTCAAAAAGAATGCACGCAACACTGTACTCACATAAAGCTAATTACTTGACTTAGCTGGTTTCTGAGACTTAAAGAAGACAGCACGGATGCAGCTATTATACATGGATTATAGAGATCCCTACATACATGGAGTTTCTCCATCGAGCTCTGTTTGCATGTCTGTTATTTTTAATCCTCAAATCACGGAAAAAAAAGACTGGCAGAATTTACCATCTGCATAGCTGACTTTGGAGTATCTGCTATCAAGTAAGGTAAATTTTACCATCAGATGGTAAATTCAACGTACTTTATGGTCAATTAGGATAACCTGTTGGTACATTCCCCCAAAAGGGTAGGCTGCATTCACCGCAAAATCAGCTATGCAGATGGTTAAGTCTGCCATTCTTTTTTTCGGAGATTAAAAGTTGTGTCCAATCCATTTGAGGTTGCTTTGAAATGAAAGCGAGAAGTGATTTAGAGTGGTCGTCTGAACACAGTTATTGATTGTACAATTCCTTTTGAAAGGATTTTCGTGATAAGAAACTGTCAAATATAATAGATGCAAGCAACATTTCCTCACCTAGATACACGGAGAAAAAAACTCAAGTTCATGTGGAACACCAAGGGTGTTTGGTTCCAGTAACTGAAGTTTTCATTTGTGAGTACCGAACTTCAGTTAGGAGTACCGAAGTGGTTCAGTAGGAACAAAATGTGAGTCATAGTATTAGTCACACTTACCGAAACCTTCGGTGCTCCTATAACTGAAGTTCGGTACTAACAACCGAAAACTTTGATTACTGTAACCGAACACCTCGGTGTTCTATACGAGCCGAAGTTCAGTTCTTATAACCGAATTTTTTTCTCCTTGTGGTGGCTTTAAAAGTATGTGCCTAGAGAGCCACTCTGAACTCCTTGCATTCTCATATAAATGGACAGTTTCAGTCGAAATATTTACAATTTTGATTTGAGGTTAAAAAGAAGAGGCTAACAACGTCAAGTCAAGTTAGATCTCAAGTATATTAGGCCTCTGAATTGCAAACAAAAAGGTGAGACATCATTTTGCAGTTAATAGTAAATTAAAAACAGAACTTCGCGCCTCCGTTTAAGACTGACACACTTTAGACAGAAACTTGACAACAGAGTAGTTCTTACATTCCACATCGTCTGCCGTCTGTTCCTCCTCACAGTACATCAGTGCCCTATCGTGAAATCAATCACATTTTTTACGTCTTCAACATTTCGCTGCCGGATTCATTCCCATCTACTCAGCGCGCTCGTACGGCTACGCACGTTCCCACAAGAACTATGACTGCATTCACTCGACTCCTTCCAACTCACAGTGCCATGGAACACGTTGTCATGGGCGGGGCGGACACAGGAACTGGCGCGTTGAAATATATAATGAGAAATGCGCCATCAGTTGTTGCAAATATTGTGCATCTTCTAGCTCCTTGATTATCTTAACCCTTTAATGATCAGGTTTGTTCAAAAGAACGCCACTCGTCCATTTATACATAGGGAAGGTAGTTAACTGTTCGTACTCAGGGGAGTTGTAATTGCCTATACGACGATTTGAAGGCGCCCGACAACACCTTCTTTTGCAAGTTCTTTCATCGATAGTCACGTTTATCCAAAATGAAGACTGAAACAATATGAAATAGGGTCGAGGAGATAGACGAGTATACTCGGGCTTGGGCCTTAAGGGGTTAACTACTGAATGTGGTTACCAAAACGGTTTTTTTTCCCTCCATTTTTCCTGGAAAAAAATCATTCATGAAAGGAGAAATTTAATTTGAAAATTTCGTTTCACTTGGCGTCATGGGTAATCTTTTTGACAAAGAGACAACTGCACAATCTTTGCAACATCTAGTGGTGCATGCCTCATTATATATTTCAACACTTTAATTTGTCTGCATAGCTCTGCTCTCATTTGAATGCGAGCATTGAAAAATTATGAAGATAGGGGCTGAAGTCACGTGATGACCTCCTATGCTATCCTTTCCTAACACATGTATTAAAATGGATGGAGATAGAGAAAGACACATTCCTGTATCCTCCCGTGCACACTGTCAGAGTTTTTTCAGCAGCAATTTTTTTCCTTGGCCTTTTCGCTAATCGAGTCTTATGTAAGAGACAATATTTTACGTGGAGTTTTCATGAAAATTAAAAAAGAATGACTCATCGTACATGAACTAATAGTAAGAAAAGTCAGCTCAGTTTGATGGCGTAGCTCTTGGAAAACATTGACAACTTCATCAAAATGGTGCAAGTGCAAACATCTGAATTTTCGTGTTTTCCTATACATAAAAGGAAAGCACTTGATACACCTAGACAAATGCGCTCTTGGTCTCTTCTAAGTGTTCCGATTCCGAAAACAAACTTATGCAAAGTTGCAAAAACCGTGTGTGTTGTGATATCATATCGTGAAATCTCTATTTGTAACAACGTAGTTTAGGCCAAAATCACATCTCCAGTACTTTAAAGCCAAAGTTAGAAACCAAAAGCATCGTTGTTTTCAGCTCACCGCACTTTCATTACTAAAAAACACCAAAAATGCAGACCCTTGCAACTGCCCCATTTTTGTGCAGAAAGATGAGGGTGAATCTTCAAAATTCAGTGCCAATTTCTGCTACCAGCGCCAATTTCTGTCACCAGCGCGCTACCGTTTGATTGATGCCCAATTACAGGCCAAAAGTAATTTATATTTAAACAAAAAAAAAAAAAAACAAACAAAAACAAACAAAAAACGGATAGTCACGTAGTAGAGAACAATCTGACAAATGTCTCTGCGAAACAAATCGTTGACCTTTTTTTTTAAAAAAAAAATAAAATAAAAAAATAAGGCTGAAAGTATAAAAAAAATGGACTTTCGCATTTAAATAGTAAATGTTGCATGTGTTGCGGTACATTTTCTTTTTTTATATATTACTCCTTTTCTTCCATATTTTCTGTAGCCCAATTTTAATCAAGTAGACTGAATGATATCTGCATTGAAAAAAAAGTTTAGAGAATACCAGCAACTGTAAGGTGCTCCCCCCTCCCTCCAATCAATTTTCTACCGCAGAAGGAAGGAATCAAATCAACCAACCATGCACGGACGGAACTTCGTTATAGAGTCCATGACACTTCATTTAAATATTCTTTGCATTATCGTAAACGTCGAGCTGATGGACAAATATACTTACGACAGTTGTTAACAGAAAAAATCAGGGTATACAAAGAGTTGCGAGTTCACCCAAAAATGTATATTGTCTTTAAATCCAAACCTTACAATGCTTATATACTTTTAAGAACACTTTTAAGAATAGACAGTAAATTCATTTCAGATTTTTCCCAGTGAATGGGAGGAGGGGGGTATTGAAACCGATGACTTATTTTGTTTTACAGCTTCTCATGCGTTTGATCTCAAATATTTCTGAACATCGAGACCCTTGGTTACCCTTTTTCACTTACAATTCACGCATTTCTTGGAAAAATACATTCTGTTCTCAATGTTTTCTTATATTGATAAATATCGACTCCTCTTTAGTGTAGAGCCTTCAATGTCTTACCTAGCCTAACCTATCCAACGACTCATTAGAACTCTTTGAGCTCTTGTTGGTACTCCCTAACGAAACCTCTATAAAGATCTCTAATAATCCTGATCTGGTATCATTTTTCCGCCGGTGCTGTCGGCGATAGAAAAACCGTCCAAGGCTAAGGGTAGGCCACCTACTTATGTTCAATTAATCGTGATAAGTATTGCGGGTAACCACACTAACCAGGAGTCAACTCACATTATTCAATTCATGAAACGAACAATCACAAATTTAAATCGTGTCAGTTAACTCCTTAGATATTGGTTTGGGTAGGCAACCAGGAATACTGAACAAAATGAATCGGAGCATTACGAGTGGCCTACCTAGCCAAAATTTAATGAGTCGACTGACATTATATATTCAACTCGAAGAACGGGCAGTCAAAGAATTAAATCATGTCAGTTAACTCCTTGGATATTGATTTGGGTAGGCAACCAGGTATACTGAACAACATGAATCGGAGCATTGCGAGTGGCCTACCTAGCCAAAATTTAAAAAGTCGACTGGCATTATTCAACTCGGACAGTCAAAGAGTTGAATAATGTTAGTTAACTCCTTAGATATTTGTTTGGGTAGACAACCTCTGCACTACTTAACATAATGAATCGGAGCATTGCGAGTGGCCTACCTAGCCAAAATTTAAGGAGTCTACTGACATTATTCAATTCGAAGAACGGACAGTCAAAGAGTTGAATAATGTCAGTTAACTCCTTAGATTTTCGTTTGGGTATGCAACCTGCAATACTTAAAATAATGACTGAGGCTCTTGCAAAATTTTTCTATAAGCAAATCAATGGTACAATATGATGCATTGGTGCAAGAACCAGCGAAAATCACGAAAATCACAATAAGAAAATCTAAAATTCAGTAATAAACACACATAACTGCTATAACGGCAAGTTCGTAATGGCGGTTCAACGCAGGTATCATGGGAGATTCCTGTCTATTATGTCACTTTCTCTACGGGAACAAAGAGACATATCTCAATTGGGATAGGAATCTTCCATGATACCTGCGTCTCTCCGCCACTAAGCCCAATTCTGAGAGTGAATTTCGTGATTTTTAACTGAACTCATCGTCATTTTTAGGGGTTTTTATGCAATAATCAAATCTTCAATTCCCTAGAGCAAAAGTTTGCAAAAGCCTTATTGAAGCATCGCGAGTGGCCTACCTTGCCAACATTGAAGGAGTCGACTAGCAATACATAATTCGTCGAACGCACAACTGGCAACGCCACCGTCGCGTCGCGTCGCAGTCGAACTTCCGCACCGATGAAACGGAAAGAGATATCAAAGAAAATAAGCTCACCGATACAAAACGAAACGGGGATCCCTCCGAAACAAAGTAGCTTGGGCCAAAAATATAATTAGAATACGGAAAACGGGAGTAAACAAAACAAGGGACAGACTCCGGAGGGGATGAGAGGATGGTGCAGCGGTGGTGCGGGGGAAGGGGGGGGGTAGAAAAATATAGCCAGCTGATGGGACTTGTTGAAAATGGGTAGAGGCACGACGTAAAGGACTGCGCTTTGGTTGGGTGCCAGCTGATTCGGATGCTATCGTATGAGACCATCTATTTTACAGCGGAACTCGAGTGTTTCTATTTCCTCGCAGCTCGGGTATTGCCTCAACAAGACAGGAAAAAGAATGCACCGACTGTAAGCCATACAGAGGCGTACATTTTTACTTTAACAAGATACAATTTACGTGTAGGCAATGCATTTTAAAAGGTGGACTAGTTGCACTGATCACAGAGAAAACCGTCCCCCCCTCATCCCTAAAATCCTCAAAAATTGTAATTCATCAACACACGGAGAAAAATGTCCCGTTAAAATTAAAGAAGTATAGTAAATTGTGGACTATTTAGAACCTGTTAGAAATACGAGAATGGGGCTCTCTTTAAATTTTGCAACAAGCGATTCATGAAAAATTATCCAGGGACAGTAGTTTAATATTTGCCCAGTTTTTGACTATTTGTGGCAATTTTCCGGCTTTATCGTGGTATTTCGGCAGTTTTTAGGGAAGAAATGAGGGGATAAGCGCTCAATCCCCCCCGTATACGTACTTGAACTCAAATAGAGGTTTGAAGGGAAAAATCAAACTCTTGTTATACTTTGTTCAGGATACGATGAGACTTGGCGAGTCAGGTAGAAAAGCACTATTTTGCAACGTAGCCCTTTGAGTTGTACAGCCACTGTGCTCACTCGGGCTCTTTTCGACTGGACCCTTCTTCGGGGAGAGGCAATACCGAGAATCGGCTGACTATGAATGTTATTTGTGTAAAAGTCAAATTAGAAACGGTCACAGATACGACGAAATGGATGAAATTTACGCCCAAAGGACCATAACTCGTCAAAATTAGTCGAATTCGACTCCTCATTATCCTCAGACACTTATTATTTTTAAGGAATTCAATTGAGGTACACTCATAAATGGAATTCTCAATAAATAAATCTCCGATGATGATGAGGTGTCAAATTCGACTAATTTTTGACGAATTATATGGCCCTTTGGGCATAAACTTCATCCATTTCGTCGTATCTGTGACCGTTTCTAATTTGACTTTTGCACAGATAACATTCATAATCAGCCGATTCACAGTATTGCCTCTTCCCGAAGGAGGATCCAGTCGAAAAGAGCCCGAGTGAGCACAATGGCTATACAACTCAAAGGGCCGCGTTGCAAAGTAGTGCGTTACCTGACTCACCAAGTGTCATCGTATCCTGAACAGAGTATACATAGATGGTCAATGTGTAAAAAAGTTCACGTGTGTTTGGTGTTTCTGATCAGCAAAATTATGACATGATCAAGGATGTGACTGCAACAATTAGTAAAGTTTCTAGCCGGATAATTGATCATCGTTCGTTGTGCGTTAATCAATATCGGGTCAAACTCCTACGGAAAAACGTGCTCAGAAAAAAAGTTCGCTTTTTAGTTCGGAGAGAATGTGCTTGACCGTTTGAGATCTTATTTTGGGGTCCGTCCAAAGTTTCAGGTTCAGGCAAAGCTGTGGTTGACGTCAGTTTGAACACAGGTAATCAATTAATTACGATCTGTTTACTCTCTAATTAATTTGTTTTTTACAATCATCAACAGAAATCTACCAATCATCGTTTGTGTTCAGATCCTGTAATGCAGTGGAACTTTATCCGTCGTAAACACGACTGTGTTCAGTCACGATGCCTATGGAAAACTAAAATTTAAGTGAAGAGTATGATCCAATTGCACTATTAATTGAATTATTTTCCAGTCCTTGGTCTGTACGTGAAATACCAAGAAAATTACAATAATCCCATTTATATTGAAATACGTGTCAGAAAACGCAGTCTCGAAAAGTATGAAAAAATTAATTGCAAAATTAGTGCAACACAGAACACAGCAAATGACTGATTATATTCTTTCCGTAGACTTCTCAATTGGTCTGTAGCAAACTTTTGCTACTGCGTGATGGTGGGTCAATTTTTACGCAAAATCTCCTGAGAATAACGTTAATAGCACCTAAAAGTTCCAAAATTGACCCACAAACTCAATAAATGCGTTTAACAACATTACGAGACGCCGGTCGAATGATTAGAGGTGACAGTGCAAGAGTCCCGTCTAATTGCACCTTTCTATGAATCTATGCTGAAAAAAAGGATTCATCACAGAGGAAACTGCAATTAGATGGGACTCCTTGCATTGTCAGTTGTTACCCACTCATTCGACTGTCATCATGTAAGTTGGTTAAACGCATTCACTGCGAGTTTGTGAGTGTGAGAGAATTTAAGAACTTTCTGTATCTCTTAACGTATATAATATTCAAGTAATTTTACATACACGGAAAAAAAGACTCGTAGAATTTACCAACTGCCAGTGGCGAAGCGTGCAATTTGGCAACGTTTCGTTTTTCCCCTTTAAATACATTAGAAGGGTCGAAACATCTGGTCATCACCGATGACCGAAGCATTCGATTCTTTCAGTGAGTTTAAATGGAGAAAGTACATCGTTGTCAAATTTCACGCCTCGCTACTGCCAACTGCATAGCTGATTTTAGAGTGTGCTATCAAGTATGGTATATTTTACCATCACATGGTAAAGGCAACGTACCATGTGGTGAAATGTACCAACAGGTGACAGGTAATCTTAATTTACCACATGGTACGTTACATTTACCATATATGACTTGATAGCAGGCTCCAAAATCAGCTATGTAGATGGTAAATTCTACCGCAGTCTTTTTTTTCCGTATAGAAATTAACCCTCTTTGATACAATATCAAAAGTTTGCAACATATACCCATTGTAAACACTGCTATATTTCATCCTCTTAATATTTGCCGACATCGAATGACAAAACGAGATCGTCGTCGTAATCATCGTCATAAAATGTGACGTCCTCTTGTCATTCTGCGCTAAATATCGTGTCACTCACTGCTGATCCCCCCCCCTCCCTTGCCCCGCGCTCTTGAGGATAAAAATCGTTGCGTCATTAAGGGCTGAAACGATTAATTTAACGAGCACGGCGAACAGACAGACATTGCGGCGAGCGTCGAGAAGAAATTCGGACGGAATGAAAATGTCTTGATCCGCGAGGTATGTCAGCGTCCGTCGCGTCGCAGCAGAGAGGAGAGGAGCATCGGTGAGATAGAGACTGACGATTTCAAGGAAAAGACCAAGGAGGGGCGCACCGGGGGTATGGTGGGGGGCGGGGGGGCGGAATCGACAGCGATCGGTCAGAAAAGCTGTGTTAAAAAAAAAAAAAAAAAAAAAAAAAAATTGGTGAGGTCGAGATTTATCGGAGGAAGAGGAGAGTGGAACAATTTATGAGGGGGCAGGAATGAAAATAGAATAGGGTCCTTCGAAGACGGGGTGGCGGCGGGCACGACCCCCCCCCCCTCCCCCCACCATAGTGACTGTCCACTGTCGCGTCGGCCCCTATTGAGGATATGTTTAAGTGTTTATAATTGCTAAGGTTGGTTTCGGCAACTGCTTCTCATCAGTTTCATTCCGCGATCTCGCGAGTGACGGGTCGGAGGAGGAGCTGCCAGGGGTTGAGGGGGGGGGGGTTGCAGGGGAGAGGGGTTATGGAGGAGAGAGAAGGACTCGAAGCCAGACTTGACGATTAATCTTCTTTCGATTCACCACCCCTGAGAACCTCCCTCGGAAGATTTTGCTGCCCAGTTCTGAACAGCGGTCGGCTTAAAGAGAGGAGGGGGGGGGGGGTGAAAAAAACAAAAACAACCTGTAAAATTCATTTATGGTGTTTAATTTGGGCAGACGATTGTTGTTATAAAAGCTGATAATTAATCTGCAAGGATGGTTTTTGCCCTTAGAATAATCCAACGGCATCAAATTTCATCGAGTTCTGTCGACTGCGTAGTTGCGGAGAATTGCTATTTTTCGGTCACGTTGTTTTTGCTGAGAGTGCTAGAATGGAGATTTTTGACGCTAAACAAATTCATAACTCATAGACGAATGATTTCTCAATATTTTAACAGAGGGAGACAGAGCTTTCTCTCGGGTAGATTTCAGTTTCCAGCAATCCGTAGGAATTTCAGAAAATATCGAAAATCTAAAGTTCGGAAAATTTAAAAAAAAAAATGTCAAGAAACTATTCGATGAAAAGTAAGTGTTTCGTAATTTGCAGTCGACTCATAGCAACACATGACTCATCACATGGGCAAACAGGTGATGTGACCAAAACCCTCCTTGTGACCATTCTATCGATTCAGCTTGGAAAATTGATTCGATCGCCCTCAAGGGTTTTCGTATCTTTTGCAATGGGACCGTTTCACTAGCAACTCATGGCTCTTTAATATGGGCAAAAAGGTGATGTCACAGAGACCCCCCGAGTGACCCCTCCATCGAATCAGCTTGGAAAATGGAGTCGATCGCCCTCAAGGGTTTTCGTTTCTTTTGCAATGGGGCCGTTTCACTCATAGCAACACATGACTAATCACATGAGTAAACAGGTGTAAGGCCAAAATCAAGCTCTCCTCTGTGTGAGTCTATAGACAGAATGACAATTTAGACAGAAATCCTTCATGACACCTCCGGTAGTTCTACCATTTAAGATCAAATATGGCGGATGTATGCAAGTCTCATTGGAGATTCCTGTCCAATTTGTTTCTCTTTCTATGGAAACATACTAAGAAATTTGTCCGAATATTTGATAGGAATCTCTCATTGTGTCTATACATGTCTCCGCCAGTGCGCCATATACTTTAAAGTTATATGTATTTTGAGTCTATGAGTGAATTTCGCCATTTTTTTAGAACGATCATCGGTATACTTTCGATTGGTTTTCATGCAAGAAATAACTATTCAATCAAAGACAAAAAAAATATCAACAGCCCCAATTATAATGGATTATTTTAAATTGCTGATTTTTGGCCAGCGAATAACAAATATCTATCCACTGTTGGGCGCGGCGCGAAGGTAGTTTTCTCGGCGACGGCAAAAGTCAATTAATGCATCCCAAGTTTCTGATGTTTCATCCGCGTCTGCTATTATTGATGATCGCGTGCGCCTTTCATCGGTGCACATGAACACGCGTGTTCCTCACGTGCGCTCTCCTGCTATCCGCGCGCTCCTTGCGGCCATTCACTTAACTACACATGCTCACAAAGCAAGACTCAAAAAGCTTACGGGCCTCGCATAAACATGATGTTTGTTCGAGAAACTTTGTTCCTTGAGAGAATGAGCTCGAGTGAAGTAGCGTGGGAGCTTTGCAAGCAACGTTACGTGATGATTATTGTGTTGAGCGGGCGGTATCATCCTCGTAAGAAGGAAAAACGTACTCTGTACAATTTTTTTACTCTCACCACTCTGAGGGGAAAAAAATGTCTCGCGAGAGAAACACATTGAGTTCGATTGAAATGAGCCGATAATCTTCGGTAATTTTAAACTATTTTTCGAAATGAAGAATCTAGAGAGGAAAAACAATAAATACAATGAGAATGAGGCTCCAGCAAACTTTTGCTATGAGCAAATGAATAGTTCAATCTAATGTAAAAACCAGCGAAAATCTCGAAAATCACACTAAGAAAGTCTAAAATTCAGCAATTAATTCACATAACTGCTATAACGGCACACTGAAAAAATAAATAGTTAAAAAAGTACAGAAGAAAATGATTTGCTAAATTAACCCATAATTTTGTTAAATTAACAACTCAAATGCTAAATCAGCAATTCATTTTGTTAGCTTAACAACTAATTTGCCCAACCAGCAAATCCAATAGTAATAATAACAATTTTTATGCTGGAATAACAAATTAGTAAGTAAAATAAGCAATTTATTTTGCTGATATAACAAGCTAAATTGTTAGATCAACTAATTGGGTTAAGTTCTATAGTTTTTTAACTATTCAAAATTGCTCAGTTCATAATATCTAGCCTGTTACAAGAACACCATTATGTCGTTGAGATTTAACAACTATTTTTGTAAATTCAACAAATAAATTGTTAACTTAACAGAAAACCCTGGTTGATTTAGCAACTTTCAATTTTGTTAAATCAGCAAATTTTGAATTGTTGCTTTAACAATTGATTTCTTTCAGTGCAAGTTTGTAATGGCAGTTCAACGCAGGTATCATGAGAGATTCCTGTCTATTATGTCACTCAGTAAACGGGTTAAGCAAAATTTTGCAACAGACTATTAGGTTGCAATCTTATAAAATTACAAAGTTCAATTATTTCATAGAAAAAGTGGTCCAACACAAAATGCAGTTGCACGGAACGGCTGTTGCATCCAAGGATTTTTACCTCCTCCTTTTTTTCTCTCTTTTTTCTTATCCATTATAAATATCATTATTTGTCGGATTATTTTCTACTGAATAAATCTACTCGATCTATCAACAATGACCTCAAAAATACACGAACTATCAATTTGTAAGATTAAAATGTTCAGAGCACAAAACGAACTCGTAACCGAACAAAAGAGCAATCTGTTCTTCAGAGCGAGAGAGAGAGAAAAGGAGAGGGGGGAGTGACAGAGAGAGAGAGAGAGAGAGAGAGAGAGAGAGAGAGAGAGAGAGAAATCGTAATATACTTGAATGCGGAGGAGAGTCCGTATTGGAGAAAGATTTGACAATAAAAATAGGATCACAGCTTGGAAGAGGAGAAAACGAAACAGGAGGGGAAAAAAAAGATAAATAATGAAATAAAATAGAGATCAACGAAAACAAACTCGGTTTACGGCGAAAAAAACTCACGCCATATGCGTTTGAGATAATAAAAATGAAGTAGAGAGCGCACACTTAATTAAAAAAAAAATCGGGTACCCGCTCGCAATTCCAACACCACCGCCCATTACCATTGTTCGAAGGCAAGTATAGATGTCCTGCGCTCAGTGGTCGATTGGTCAATTGGTTAAACTGATGCTTCGGGTATCTAGAGGCCGAAACAGTCCTTCTGTTTTTCGTTCGGAACCCTTAAATCGGTTCGTCCTTGGTGTGAATTTCCTGTGAGTTTTGGTTTTCAAAATTCAATTTTTCCCAATATTTTTCCTACATCGATTAGTTCATTCATCAAAGTGCGTCCAATGATTCAATTAAAATCATCGAAATGGTGCACTGAGACTCAAGAGCTTTCTAACATGTTCTTGGTGCTTCAATTGTTTTTTTCAATCTCATATGTTTGGTTTTAAAAAGTCAAGTTTTCCCATTTTTTTTTTTTTTTTTTTTTTTTTTACATCAATTATTTCATTTTAAGTACGTCCACTGATTCTATTATTATCATTTAAATAGTGTTTTACTGAGACTCAAGAGCTTCCTATCATGTGCTTCATTCATTTTTTATTTTTTTCAATCTTATAAGTTGCTTTTAAAAATTCTATGTTCCCCAATATTTTTCTGAAATATATGTATTCAAGTTAATTCAAAGTGCGTCCGAATGATTCAATTTTAATCATCTATACATTGTTTTACCGAGATTCAAGAGCTTTCTAACATGTGCTTCAATCGCTTTGACTAATCTTCAATTTTAAGTTTCAAAAATTCAATTTTTCCCGATATTTTTCCCAAATAAATTATTTCATTCGAAGCACGAGCAATGATTTCTATTATAATCATGTGAATAGTGATTTCCGAGATGCAAGAGTTTGCAATCATGTGCTTCAAATCGTGTTCGATCAGATTTTTTAAGTTTCTGAGATCAATGTGCGTTTGAAATGGACTAAATTCGTTTGTTTTGGTTACCTATAGGTAACCTTTAGGTACCCATTACCTTAAGGTATTTATAAATAGCTCAACCGTGTTCTACATTATACTTCGTTATTCAAAACTAAATAATTACCCAGAAAAGTGCCTGATATTGGTGAAAAAGTTTGCGACATCAGTTTTGGTCATTTCTTTCAAGAAGTTAATTTCCATTGTTGAAGCAGTTATTACAACCATTACAATTATTGACAGATAGTGTCAGTCATAGACATTCAGACAGAGACAGTCTTACTGATCGGTTTGACGAAACAGCAAATAATCGGCCCACTGCTCTAATTGGTTAGATCACCTCCATTTTGTAACCTATCAAACCAGTAGCGCACCGAGAGTTTCTTCATCTCTCTCTTTTCTCCATTAAGAAACGCATGTTAGACAAGGATGGACAAAGGGATAAAACCCCCTCCTTCTGTCCTTTTCCTACTCATGCATTCAAATGGGAAATGAGAGAGATGAAAGAGATCCTGGTTGCGCCAGTATATCAAACCCGTGCTTCTTTCATGAAATCATCACGATTAATTATTACAATAACATTCAAAGAGAAGCAAACATTTCGATCAAGGGCGATACGAATAACATGAAATTTCATAGGAATGCGCTACACGGACTTTACGTCCACTTTATTGACGTCCACAGGCTTCACGTTCACTGTTTTTATGTCCACTACTGTAATGTCCACCGCTATAGACGTCCACAGAAGTGACGTCCACAAACATATGTCCACTTATGTTACGTCCACCGAGCTTTATTGCTCCACAATTCAATAACAGCATAAAATGGGAAATATTCGATAAAAAGGTGCGAAAATAGATTTATTTCTGTGACAATAACAGGAAAGCTTGGTACTTTATCATTCTTGTCCTTTGGCGGCGCAGAGTTAAAAAACAGTTGTACGTAGTTAAAAAAAAAAAGCAAGTTCTGGGTTATAATTCTACCTACTCAGGGTTATTTCGAGTTAAGAGAAAATGCTCCAGGAACTCGAATAAACATCTCTGAAATGTCTCAATACATTCCTGGGAAAACTAAGTAAACTTACTGTGAAAGAAAGAAGAAAAAATCATCTCTTAAGAAAGAAGAAAAAACAACAGGTCCAATTGTGGACATTTAATGTCTACAATTAGTACGATGATGAATGTTTGTTTTTGTGGACGTTTAGTTGGGTGGACAGACAATTTTGTGGACGTAAAGAAGCGGTGGACATAAAACTAGTGGACGTAAAGTCGATGGACGAAAAGTCCTGGAACCAGGAATCCATTCCGGCTTCATACATTTGAATTGCATCATTAAAACGTTGAAACCCACCAAAATAACGAAGATTTCTGTTTGAGATGTTGCCACAAGCAATATCATAGCAGACCTCCTTTTAGAATCCATCGTTGATACTAAACAGTTTTTTTGTTTTTTGTTTGTTTTAAAGAGTTAAAAAGTCACTCTGCCACGTCGGAATAAGCAAGATAGCGGGAATAATTAATCGTAGTTATTCCGCCGTGGCAGCACATTACGACAACTCCTAAAAAACCAAAGTAATTATAACTGTGCATTAAAGGTATGGTATATGATATCGCTACAGTAACAGCAATTGCAATGTCTTTGACAAAAATGTTACTTTGTTTGGAAGCTTTGAACATTTTTTACGAGGCAATTTCGAAACATTGTTTTTTTTGGTGGGGGGGGGGTTACTGTCTCATACTCCTGATTGGAGTCTACATCTACTTATAGACGAATTGAAAGAAACGAAATTTTTTGTTTATTCGTTGTCAGAAGACCCCGGAGACTTGAAACACCCTTGCTCTAAGCACTCAGATTTCTACTGTAATCTTTATCGTGAATGAGACATTTTTCGTTGTCAGCAAAAAGTCTTTGTTACCACCATATCACTTACTCCCTCTCTTACCATTACCCGGAATAACCTTCCGACCTCCACATTATCTTCAAAAGTTGAGAGAGACGAGCGATAAGTGGGGTGTGCCAAGTGTGGGGGGGGTGAGTTTCCTCAAAGAAAGCAACACTAACCAATCAATTCTTCGAAAGGACGAAGTTTGAAGAATGCCGCCTACAACACGACGACTCAATAACTCAACGACGAAATAATTAACTTTCTTCAGGATAGGGGCTTAATTTGGGTGGGGGGGGGAGGGTTATAACTTTTGGCCTACCCTTTGTAGCTTATGGGGGGTTGTTAAAGATGATGAGCAAGAAAGAGTCATTTGAAACACACGATAAAACGTGATGGTATCTCAGATATCAAACACCGATGTACTGCAGATGTTCGGCTTACCGATGCTTGATATAATAATCATAAAGTCACGATATAAGTATAAAATACTCAACGCGTTACATGTATCCGGTAAATTAGACTATAAACAGAAAATTCAAGTTGATAATATCGTATTTCGTAGGTAAAGATCGTAAGACACAAATTAACCGAAATAAACACTTGTTGACGATGACGTTTTACGTTAATTTTGACGTTTCAAACGTTTCTTTTCCACATTTTCATCAACGGCACACTCACAAACATGGAGTGGTGTTATGAGAGGGGCATTTTTAAATATTGATCTATCCGGGGGCACCTCTATGTTTGTGCATAAAATACGTTTTGGTAAAGATTTTTTTTTTTTTTTTTTTCTTTGCAAAACCTTTTCATCATATTTATTTTAAACTACAATCTGAAATATTTGGTCTCAATTTTTTGTTTCCTCACCATTTTTTTTTTTTGGTTCATGAACAAGATTTTTGTCTATGAAAGCAATGTTCTGGAGGTTCCGCTGTTTGATCCACTGTACGACAAGATAAACCGAAAATCTGGGGCGTGCGAACAATTAATTGAATTAATGTGCAGGCGGAGACAAAAAAAAGGAAAAAAATACCACGCCAGGAAATGCAATGCGCAACACATCTAATACAAGTGTTCAATGGAAGCTTGTGCCTTGCCTATTGCATACCCTGGCTGTCCCTGCTAGTGCCTATTGACCCTTAACAAAGCTTGACGTACTTGCGTACTAAATACGCAGAGCGGCAGACAAATGACTATCAATCTTTGATATAAATCGTTATGAAGATTAACTATTCCTAAAGGCTCCTTCAAATTAAGAGGTATGCAACAAGACATCCGGAATGCACGAATAGTTAGCTACATCCACTTTATACGCAGAGTGACAGAAACTAACTGTCAAATGCCAATGTTTGATGCATGAAGATGGGAATGAAGATTGAAGATTGTCTTTTCCTAGGAACTCCTTCAAATTGAGAGGTATGCAATAAGACATCCGGAATGCACGAATAGTTAGCTACATCCACTTTATACGCAGGGCGGCAGAAACTGGCAATGTTTGATGTATCGTATGTAGATGGGCATGAAGATTGAAGATTGTCTTTTCCTAGAGGCTCCTTCAAATTAAGAGGTATGCAATAAGACATCTGCAATGCACGAATAGTTAGTTAGGTACACCGTTATTTTCGACCATATGATTATTTTTTCAGCACTCCGTGTGCAAAATCATGCAATCTCCTTGGCAAAGCATACTTCTAGCCATAACCATAAGCATAAGCAAAACATTTTTTTACAATATTACCAACTTTTCAATGTTATTCAACGATGCTCTGAGGGAAAATTAGCGTTTTTTGTTTTTGTTTTTGTTTTTGTTTTTTTGCTTTGGGCTCCTTTGAATCGAGGGAGCGTATGCAACGTGATTTTCGAGATTTGCAAAAACTGAAGATTTTAAGTCATTATTTATGACTTTTAAGCAAAGAGTGGATTCTTGCGATATCATTTTGAAGAAACCACGGAGGCAGCCACGACGGAGATCAGTGGCGTAGCGTGCATTTTGGCAACGTTGTACTTAGTCTATTCAAACCCATGTAAAAGGTCGAATGCGAAGGTGTTCACCGAACACCCAACACTTCGATCTTTTTCGTTACTTTCAATGGAGTAACTGCAACGTTGCCATATTTCACGCTACGCCATTGACGGAGATCTCCAATGAAAATTTTAGTCGGGCTCAGTTTGTTCGCATCTTACTTTTTTACCTAAATAAAATGAAAAAATGGGACGGATCCGTTCAAAATTTGTTTGAAATAAAGGTGAAGGTGTTTCAGAGTGGCTCTCTGAACGCAGAAATTGAAACCATAGACTGCTTCTTTCGGAAATATTTACACCATAAAGAAACAGATACAAGCAACGCTTATTTAGAAAGTTTATTGTAATAGTATTTTGAGTCTAGATAGCCGCTCTAAAAAAAAAACACCTACTATTTTTTGTTTCAAACCAGTCTCAATAAAATCACTTAGGATATTCGACTTAAGGTGAAAAAATATGTTGCAAACCAACCGCCTGTACTGCCTCGCTTTGGGATCTCTATAGTTACAGCTCATCGATTGCGTGTCAATACTGTAATACAGCCGAGGAAAATTTTTACATCTTAAAACATTACAAAGAAAGACAGTTAAGTAGCTTTCAATTCAGCAACGTTGAAGTTCGTTCATTTAAACCCGTGAAAAATATCTAATGGGCCTGTTGCAAACTTTTGCTACAACGATAAATAGTGTTTCATCGTATGTAAAATCGCCCGAAAAATCCATCAATGGCATTAGAAAGTCATGAAATGCAATAATAAACTCACTAGAGACAGTTAATAAAATCCAATATGGCGGTGAAATATGGAGCAATCTGTATGCAATATGCATGCACCTTTAACATCTAACTGTAAGTATTGCCAACGTTGAAAACCTCACAGTTTCAGAGGTTATGTGTTTGTTTACGTTGTGATTGGTTGTGATCAATATTGTGAGGTTGGCTATCCTTGGATGTTCGTGGTGCATACATGAAGGTTGCTCGATATTTTACCGCCACCTTGGATTTCATTAAACGTCTCTCGTGAGTTTCATACTGCATTTTATGACTTTCTGATGCTACTAATAGACTTTTCAAGCGATTTTACATCAGATTGAACACTCTATAGCGCTGTAGCAAAAGTTTGCAACAGATCCATTGTAAGTATCGAGTGTTCAGTAAAGGGTTCACAAGGGTTTGAATGGGCATAATACAATGTTGCTAAATTGCATGATACGCCGGTGAAGAAAGTAGGTATTATTTTGTAGCCTCAATTTGACAAGAAAATCAAAGTAGAGTAAGCAATTGGGCCCCAGTCAGCAGAGCACCAGGCAACTCGTCTTTCCCTCTGTTTGTCCATATGAATGAATGCAGTGTTGCCAGATTGGGGTGAAAAAGCCGTACGTTTTACATTGATTTAAATGGGGACGATACGGCTTTTTACCCTCGATCTGGCAACACTGAATGAATGTGTTAGAGAATAAGAGAACTAAAGCTCATGACGCGACACGACTTCAGCCCTTATCCCCATCTTCTTCTAACGCACGAGTTTAAATGGACAAAGGAGAGAGCTAGTTTCGGAGAGAGAGGAGGACGGAAAAAGTTCCTTGATACGTCACTATGCAGAGTGAGAGATACAATTTTGAAATGGCAGGCTGCCTGGCCATTGAACAGAGGTCTTGATTAACACTCGAAAATCTCTTGTAACTTTTCGAGGAAAGTTATAACAAAAAAACAAGAAAAGACTAACTTTCGAGGCTCAACAAAAGGCTCCCTCCTACTCTGCTTCAAACATCAATGGAGACGGATAGGAAACAGAAAAAAAAGAGTGAAAAAGAGGAGGGCAAGGCAAGGAGAGCAACAAATACCCCTCGCGGAACAAAGAAAAAAAAGGGGGAAACAGGGGGGAAAAAAAAAAAAAAAAGAGTACAAATGAGAGGAAACAAAATAAGTCACTGGATTACACGGCAATGGAAAGAGTGTACTATCACGGATAGTGAGGAGGCAGGGAGAAAAGAAAAACAGCAAAGCACGCGAAATGTGTAGAGAAGGGGGGGAGGAGGAGGAAGAGGAGGAGGAAAAAAAGGAGGAAGAGAGAAACGCATTGTGGAGCAGGAAGAAAAAGTACGTCTTTTCAGGAACAGAATCAACTTAAATTTAAAGTTAAGAGGAGTTCATTTAGGATATCCTTGCTTGCAGTTTGTCCCCTTGCCCTCTCCCCCCCCGCCCCCTCCTGTCGGTGCTCCCCCCCGGCCCCCATTCATTCCCGAAGCCGACTCTTTCTCCAAATGCACCATCTGTTTGCGGCGTGGAGGAGAATTTCGCGAGCATTCGCGTTTCTCAGCGCGAAGGAGAAACTGGTGGTAAAGGTAGGAGAGAGAGAGATAGAGAGAGAGAGAGAAATAGAGAGGGGGAAGGGGTCATGATTTAAAAAAGGAAAAAAAAGAGGTTCAGCTGGGCAGATTCTGAGATCATCCCAACCAAACCACCTTTTCTTTCTTTTTTATGTGTTATTATGATCTTATACTTCTCGTCGTGGTCTTAGTGGAACGATCCTGTCGAGAACATACCACTCCCCCCCTCTTTAAGTCCCGCCATCCTCTCCGACCCTCCGTCCCTCTTTCGTTGAAACCGTCCCCCACCCCCTCACCGATGTTTCCACTTCATCCACATCTTGCTACCCCTTTCTCCTCATTTAATCTTTATTGCCCACCGTTCGTCGTGACCCTCGCCATCCGACCCCCCCCCCCCCCCCCCCGCACTCTTGTTCAACCCACCCTCGTCCCACTTTTCCTCGTTTATCTCATAATAATCATATTACCATTAGAGCACACTCCAATCGTATTTTCCGACTTGAGCTCTGTCTGAAGTGCCCCCCGCTCCACCCCTCAACGCCTTTCCGTTGGTCCAAAAAGACTTGCAACAACCAATTTATTCAATTTGCCGTGTCGT
This sequence comes from Trialeurodes vaporariorum, assembly GCA_011764245.1. NCBI lineage: Eukaryota > Metazoa > Arthropoda > Insecta > Hemiptera > Aleyrodidae > Trialeurodes > Trialeurodes vaporariorum. Next base: position 58,252,842 of record VMOF01000035.1, on the reverse strand, counting down.
AAAATGTGACACGATGCTGTTGGGACAGAATGAGCCTGTGATATCATGTGTCGCGCGTGTTGCATACTCAAAACCCCTTAACTATATACCGCATACCGGCGCAAAGTGAACCTGGCTCAAGGACTGGATGGGTATGCAACCGCATGTGCTCATCAGCAATACACATGAATTCCAGGTTGCCCACCTTGCTTTTGAGCCGGACCCGATTTGAACGAGGAGGGTACGGACCCATTTCATTGTCCTAGCAAGGAAGCATAAATGGGTGGATTTTCTTTTTCAACGTTATCTATAAAATGTGTACTAATTTACATGGGATTACATGTCAGGAGCCTAGAGTACTGTGACTTGCAAAAAAGGGTATCTTGATAGAAATTTTCATTTTTTCATTTTTCGATGACCCGTTTAAAAATTGTGTGGTTTTCAGTAATACCAGCTAGAGTCTAACAGAATTGCTTTTTGAAAGGTTGCCTTGAAACATCTAAAACTCTTAGATAACTTTATCAATAACGATTTCGATGAAACTACTTTCTTTTGCTGGTCAAAATACATACAAAGGGTCTGAAAGACATTTTTGAGAATGTTAGGATTAGCAGCGGGACTTGTTTTTTTCAGGGTTTTGTTCAGCATTTAGTGCCAATGACTGACACCAGAGTGAAACCGTTCGATTAACGTCAAATATATAGACCAAAATTAACTTACATTTCAGAAAACGGAATCCTCGATAGTAGATACTCATCTGAAGAATGTCTCCGTAAAATAAGACATAAAAATCTTAGAAAGTAAGGCTAAAAACTACCCAAAAAGGGAAACCGCAAATTGATTCCAGTGGGATGAATCTCCCTGTCTATCTCGTACGAGACGACGCGATAGATAGACAAGATAAACGTTTCTATCTCGTGCAAAGAGATAGGACGAGACGACTCGGAGTCGTCTCGTCTCGTCTCGTGAAATGAGCAGAATGAACCCTCAGAAACGGGGTGTGATGTCCAATTTTTGTGGATTTTTGGCCTTTCGATCCAAATTATTGACGAACTATTTTGCACAGATATTGTCGTCAATATCTTTAAAAATAGGGCTGAAAGTACCAAACAACGGAAAATCGCAAATCAATTTCAGAATCAGTTAGCTACATTTAATTTTCTTGCATTTTTGGCCTTATTTTTGTGTTTATTGACGATATACTTTGCAGAAACATTCATCAGATGAGTAAATAGTTTCCAACATTCCAGTTTCTTAAATATAAAGTACTTTTGGTGTGTGATTTGACATTAACTAGACAGTAGCGCTTTGGTGGCAGAGATTGGCAATGAACGCTGGAGAATCTCCATTCGCCTTAAGTTACAACTGAACATGAACGTAAACAGGTTTTTTCATCGCAATAGTATCCAAAACCATGCTGGAGTTTTAAAATTGAACTACAACATGACTGATTGACTGGCTTTGACTTCATTAACTTCAAGAACAATCCAATCATAGCACTCACAATCAGACCCCTTGCACACCAAGCCTCTGATACGACATAAAGCCTATACATTGCAACAATAAATCGCCTTTAAAATGTATTGATGGCAAATAAATGTATTTCAGAAAGTTTTTTTTTTATAAAGAAGTAGGAATGAAAAAAGCCAGCTTACCTTTTTGCCGTCTAATTCATGTATTGTTTGAGATAAAACTTTATCCACACTACTGGCATCAGCAAATGTGACAAAACCAAAACCCCTGTGAACACAGAAACGATTCCATTCAAAATTTCGATACACCTGTGGTGGACGTGAAATAGTTAGATTGATTTTTTAGATGGGGGAAAGAAAATGCGTTATTTGATACATTGATGACAGCCGACGGGCTTTAAAGTACTCAAAATGTGGTGTTGATAAATTTTAAAAAAGCACCATCAATCAAGTCACATCACATCGATGGAATTGAAAACCAATAAGGTACATTTAAAAAGCGAATGGTAGCATCCTTGCAATTTTTATTCATTATTTCTGGTGCGTTGATAGTAAAGGAATGGGTTAGGAAACACTGGCGGCTCGTGCAATGTGGCAACAATGGATTTCCTCCATTTAAAACTGTGTAAAATAATCGATTACTTGGTGAGGCGCAGCGCCTCACCTAGTATCGATCTTTTTGCATAAGTTTAAATGGCAAAAGAGCACGGTTGCCAGATTGCACGAGCCGCCACAGTTAAGAAATCGTTGAGGGGGCGTGATTTTATTTTTTAATTAGTTTACTCGGGATTTGATGTTCAAAGCCACCATTGACGTCGCTCGCAATCTGGTAACGCTGCATTGTGTTCATTGAAACCCATGTAAAGTATCGATTCATGGGAATAAGCTGCTCACCTTCGACAATTCGACATTTTTAAAGGATTTAAATGCATAAACGACGATGTTGCCAAATTGCAGGCGACGCCTCTAAAAGCCACTGATTGTGCGTATGAAAGTCCGCAATAGACCAATTCCGACTGCATCAACACCATAAACAACTTTAGACGTTCTATATTCTTCTTAGTATGCAAACGTACACGTGCTCCCATCAGAAAGTAGTTTGATCTTAGCTAATGCCAACTTTTAGCGCTGAAATCTCCCAAACGCTATGCAGGTTATTCTGAGATAAAGTATAATTGAACTCTTGAAAAGCTACTTTAAACTGTTTGTAAGAACATGGTTATAAAGTGACCGCTTCCAGGGGGCTTTTTTTAAAATCATTAGAGAAGACTTGTAAACAAGCCGAGTTTCTCAATAGTCCTTTTAAGGCGTTTGTCGAAAAATAGAGCTCCGTAAACAAAGTATTCTTCCGCTACATTCGATAACCTAAAAGAAACTTAGAGCCAATGGCTTATCGAATGTATAGTGGACAATGGAGGGATACATGGTCACAGTGGTGTACTTTTCGATAAACACTTTAGAAGGACCGCTGCTGATCTCCTGGTCCTTTTAGTCAGTCTACTAGTTTTATTCAATAATAATATCTGCTAGTTTAAAGTCAAAGATCGGCGGCCCGCAAGAGGGCGTGGTTTTGAAGGTGTGACAACTTCTCTTCAACCCCCTCCCCTCCTGAAAGCAATCATACTTTTCCATGGGGTTCCCGTCTAAAGCTCCGTTACTCTTTAGATAGATTTATGAGATTCACATATCATTTCACTTAAGTGTGAGTACAGTCATACCCACTGGCGCAACCAGGATATCTTCCATCTCTCTCATTTCCCATTTGAATGTATGAGTAGGAAAAGGACAGAAGGAGGGGGTTTTATCCCCTTGTCCATCCTTGTCTAACATACGTTTCTTAATGGAGAAAAGAGAGAGATGAAGAAACTCTCGGTGCGCTACTGGTCATACCAATACTAACATAAATCTCTCCAATTGTTGTTAATGGCATTGATGCAGACGTTAACGAACAAGCCCATTAGCATACTCCTTAGCTTTGGCATCTAAAAAAGTGTTGTTATTTATTATACGTTTGATTGGAAAATGATGAACAACATATATCACGGGAAAAAGTGGGTTGTGTCGAAGGCACGAATTTGGGTTCACCGGCCACAATTTGTATCAGTTTTTGGCATGTGTCACAATCAGAGTTTGTTGTTGACACAATCTGATTGTGTCCTATGCAAAAAACTGATCCAAATTGTGGCCGGTGAACCCAAATTCGAGCCTACGACACAACCCACTTTTTTCAGTGAGAGACATATCTGATTGAAAAACATTCCAAAAACACTAGTTCCATTAAAAAAAAAAAATATCTTATTTGGAACAAGTGGGTAAACTGCATGCTTTTGCTCTCTTACGCATTCAAAAATTAGGAACAATGAATCCTAAACACAATAAAGAAGTATAATAATGTAAATATTAGTTTTCAACAATGAAATGGGAAGCATCAAGAAATCAACAAATGATACTGCATGTCACAAGCTGTAATCGTAGAAACAAATGAGTCAACCATAAATAAAAACAAAAAAAAACGGACATCCAAACAACAAAAAGATTACATAGATAGAAAGAGAAGAATGGCGAAAATAAATATATTTCAAAAAAAGTAAAAAGTCTTCTCGCGCGAGAGGTAGGCACTGAGACTGGTTTTGAGGCGTATGAACTAGATAAGAAGGTATCGAATGAATCGGAAAGACATCCATCCTTTTGATCCTGATTTTCAATTTTGATTGTTGTGTAAGGTTTAGGATGTGATTGGATATTTGGATAGGAAAGGTCCATCGGAGATACATCGATGGAACGCAAAGAGAAAGTGGTTAATGCTTTAAAAAAAATGAAAGGGAATGAAGTATTATTATCCAATCATGATAACAACTTGTTGAAAAGTAAGTGTAGAACCAAACTCCTTCCATTTTACATTTGATCGATCTGGTAAAGTGGTAACCCATTCGTTTTGTCTCACGCAAAAATAAAAGCATATCTCCACCCACTCTCCTTAAATTTAAAGACAGTAGAAAAGTCCAAAATTTGAAAAAGTAATCAGTTGTTGGAGGAGGTGGGGAGTAAAAAGATCTCAGGAAAAGAACCACACATCTCAATTTGTCAGAACGTTTCAGGCGAATAAAATCAAATTATTATTATAACTTGAAAAAATAGAAAACCAAAAGATATCAAAATAAATCAACGGTTTCTAATTTGTTTATCGTTAAAGGATGAGAAAATCCTCTTTTATGGAAATGACTAAAATTACAAAAACAAAATTAATCGTTTTTAGGTCGTACAATATTAAGTTCTCCTTATGCAACTTTAGTGTTTACACACACATATCTTAAAGGCGAGGCGTACAAACTGGCAATAATATGTCTGTAACCCTAAACAATACAAGAAAAAGGTAGAATTCGCAGGTATTTACAATACGTCCAAGAATTGTCTCTAATCCACCAACAAACGACAAATTGCAATCAAATAGCTATGACTAATTTGTGAAAAAATAAAACTCGATTGCAATTTTATTTTTCATTTCTACACCTAATTGCCAAATTTTGCGCGAAAATTCGCCAATATTTGACAGTTGATAAGAATCAAATTTAATTGCAATAATATTTTCAATAAATGTTCAATAAATTGTAATTTTTTTCCATGATGATCTAAATGTACTTACAATAAGATGCAACGATTCCCAATTTAGCGACACGAAAATGCTACATTTCTATAATCCTCATTCTAAAATAAAAACTTCCCAAAGCATAGATTTGGATTGAGATCGTGGTCACAATGTTGGCCAAACTTAGTTCATTAAAATACTGACACTTTGATTCATTGGTGAATTACTAAAATTTGGGCGACACAGTCAACAACGTTTCATTTCTTGGAAATAGGAACACTGTCTAATTTTTAGCAATAAATTCTAATTTTCGACTCGTTTTTTAGAAATAAAAAAAAAATATACTAGACATGTTTCATTATTTAAGGTTTAGAATCAGCATGAGCATACATCATTTTTTTTTTGGTCTCTCAGGAAGATTGACATCAACTTAAATTGATCTTAAAACCAGAGAAAAAACAGAAACATTTTTTAAAGCAATAAACTTCAAAAGAGCTACAACATTATAAGAGTTGGATGGATCCGAGATTCCGAGGCGGACCATCAAAGCTCTCTGGCGCTAGGTGAGCATTTCCTACATGAATTGGTCAAGCAAAAGTCATGATGTTACGTCATGTTTCAAAACTTGGATTTAATGCTTTGCCTGAACCTCGTCTAGTTTTTTGGGAAATTCTAAGGTAGGTGACCCAAAGGTGGCCATACCTCTATGCTTAGGGCCAATATGCACGTATAAGTCATGAAAGATAATAAAAAAAAAAAAAAAAAAAAAAAAAAAAAAAAAAAAAAAAAAAAAAAAAAAAAAAAACTAATTATTCCAATTTAATATTCAGACAGTTGGCTATCAAATATAAATTTCATTCATTTAAAATTTCTTTGTTTTTGAGGTTTTTTTTGTGTTTGAAAAAAGGAGGGTTTTGACATCGCGCAAAACATGCACCTAAGGTGGCCTTTTATTCAAATGCTATTTTATAGTTCAAAAAAAGAATCTAGACCCTAGTTACACCAGAAATAATAATGATTATGATGAATTGAAAGTCAAAGGTGGAATCAATTTAAGGGCTTAGCTTTTACGATTGTTTACTTCATGAAAATTAGCTGAAGACCTACGAAAATGGACGTTTCACTGCTCCGCGCCAACTGAATCCCCCGATGCTCTTCATTTTTGGAGTGGGGGAAGCGATAGAATCCTGCTACTCAGCACTAACAACATCTATCTTTAATTCGTGTAATTAACTTTAATAAGCTGGGGTGGGCCACCTTAAGAGCCGGGCCACCTTTGGGTCACCTACCTTATACTCATTATTTTGTTTTGAACTAAAAAATACGGAAAATATAAAGCTACTCTTTAAATTACAAGCCAAAACAGTGATACAAAAAAATTACAAAGCGCAAGCATAAGTATGAATAGGTAGCGAAGAAAAAAAAGTTTTCAAAAATTCTCAATACTACACATAAATTTGCATTTATTTGTAGTATTGAAATTGGTGCGGGGAGAAATGGCATAGTGGACTGGACACGTCGAAAATCATGGATATCAAATGAGGTTTCAAAAAATACTTTGACAATTTTACTGTAATAAAATTTCAAAAGTATTTTATTCATAATGAACATGCACGTCCTTCAATCTGATACCTCGCGATCGATTGATGAAAGTGATTACTCTTGGGAAAACTTTTATTCTATGTTTACAAAAGACGAAATATATTTTTTATTCATATATATTTGACCGTTCTTCGGTCAAAGACTATATAGTTACTCCGTCTTGAAATTTATTTGAAGACAATGAAATCCATTTTAACAGTCGTCAATGAGCGTGTTCTCTGGAATCTACTTCTAAGTTCTAAAACAAAATCCTGGACTTTGCGAAAATGAACTATCAAAAACTATATGTAAATCAAAAACTAGAAGCGAGCCTTGACCCAAGATGAAGTCTCGGCGAATTTATTCAAGATGGATTGTACGTATCAAAAAAAAAAGGGGGGGAATTTCGTTCCCTTGGGAGAATCGTCTATTCTATGTGTCCAAACTGATCTCTAAGTTAAATCTAATACCTTCAGACGGACGGCATCCCTACTTGAAAATTGAATACACCAGCTCTTGGTAAGTAACAAAAGTTGAGAACTTCCCCCGAGGCGATCAGTCACAAACCTAACTTTGAGTGGAAGTTCAGAAAATATGACTTGGAGGTGTTTGGACATTAATAGCTGTTATTGTGAGATTCAAAAGTAGCTAGACCTGAGATTGAAGTTGATTCATTTCAGAAAGTGCAAAATCTAAGATGTTGTGAGAATTTCTCGCACACAGGCCTGTAGCCGAAGCGTAATTGATGTGAAGATTCTAACGAAAGGACGAGTTCGAATAATTCGATATTTTAAATAATGGGTCTGTTGCGTACTTTTGCTACATCAATATAACTCATTGTTTCTAACGTTAAATTCTGCGAAAACAACGATGAGCATATTAAAAACTTTCAAAATCCACTCATTAACTCAGAAAATACATTCCATTTCAAACAACCCGCGCTACACTAGACACTATATCATCGACTTATAACTACATAGATGGAACCATCTCGTTTATGTAAACATGAACAGAACTTACAAACATTGGAATGTTTCGTTTAGATGCGTACATTTCTTATATTATTTTGTAATCTTTGATTGACCGAAAAGACCAGACAGCAAATGCAGCTTATATTTCATCTATTAAAAAAGAAATTTTATCATTTTGTAGTTACGATGTTGTTAACTTATGCACGGTGGTTCCGTCTATGTAGTAGTATACCGGTGCAAATAGTGTCTAGTGTAGCGCGGGCTGTTTGAAATTGAAGTGATTTGCTGAGTTAATGAGTGGATTTTGAACGTTTTTAAAGTGCGCATCGTTATTTTTGCCGAATTTTACATAAGAATCAAGGTTCTATATTGTTGTAGCAAAAGTATGCAACAGACCCATTGCTGAAAATGAATGAGGGAGAGGAGATTGACCAAATTAGAGAGACGATTTGCTTTTAAGGTCATATTTGCAGTGCTCCATGGTCATGGGACCAAATTTTGTTTGAAACGGACCGCAAGGTGCACATTTCGAATCTTCACTTCTGATTGATTGGGAGAGTAGATTCGCCACTTTCAAGTCGTCCTCACAGCGCATCGTGACGAAACTACACATACAGGGTGTGGCAAAAGCCTCGTCTTAGAATTGTATGCATTTCCGAACGAGGTATCACAAGATGGGGGTTGTCATTTGAAATTTTTAAATTTTCAAGCGACCCCTTCCCCTCTCTCGCGAGTGGAGTACCCCTCGCCCGCGAGCAGAGTGCCCCCCCCTCCCGAAATTTTGAATTTGCCAAAATGAAGTTCCCAGTAAGTTATAAACAGGGCTGCCGTTTTGCGTATAATCAATGCTATTTTTCTATTCACCGATGATTCCACCGGTTGAGAAAAGATTACACAGTCCAGTGCAATGTATGACTGTAATGCACGAAAATACTCTCATCTGTAATCTTTCCTTAATCGGTGGAAACTCCGTTGATTAATTAAAATATCCGCAAGTTTTTTAAAGTCATCGACGACTCCACCGGTTGAGAAAAGATTACAGATGTGAGTATTTTAGTTGATTATAGCCATGCACTGAACTGAACTGTGTAATCTTTTTTCAACCGGTGGAATCATCGGTGAATAGAAAAATAGCATTGATTATACGCAAAACGGCAGCCCTGGTTATAAAAATTCCCCAAGTTTGGTTTTTTTTCCATCTGAGCCCGTTCAAAATTTAGCCAAGGAGGGGAGGGAGACTATCGCCACACCCTGTCTACTCGTATCTGAGTCATGGGCCGCAGTTGCGCCACTTTCCACAGAGAAAAAAAAACTCGACAAATTAATCAAACATGGTTGGGGATCATATACTTACAGCTTTACTGCAATTAGTGTATTGAGTTCTATTACACAGCCCAATTTCTTACTGACCAATTCAGAATTTTATCAACAGTATCAATAAATAAGTAATGGGGCTATTGCACACTTTTTCTATAAGCGATTTAATAGTCGATCATGGCGTAAAAACCTCAAAAAATAACGATGGCGGCACTAAAAACTTCCAAAATCCACTTCTAAACTCAATAAACGCAGTTATTTGAGCGAGCGTAATGGTGGCCGAAGGCACTAACAATGGGAGGTTCCCATCTAACAATTCTGAAACTCCATCAAGAAGTGACCAATAAGAGACTACTTTCATTTGACACCGGTGTCACTAGGTGTTGCGGCACCATTCATCGGATGTGGATCATCACTCTGATGACTAATTACTCTGTGAATCATCCTTGTCAACATGGAAAGAGTGACGAAATTAAGATAGGAATCTCCCATTGTTAGTGCCTTCGGCCACCATTACGCTCGCGCAAATAACTGCGTTTATTGAGTTTAGGAGTGGATTATGGAAGTTTTTAGTGCCGCCATCGTTATTTTTTGAGGTTTTTACGCCTTGATCGACTATTAAATCGCTTATAGCAAAAGTGTGCAATAGCCCCATTGGGCAGTACGATAAAAAAAAATTTCGTAGTTCAGTTTCACTCTGTATAAAACTACAAAATACAAGAAATCAAAACTACTACGAAAAATAATAAAACAAAAAATAATTAAATCAAAAATAAAAGATTGCGTTGCCATGGGACAATTGTAGAGTCTGTTTGGATAATTAACAAGAAATGAATAGTTGTTTCCGAGCTACGATTCCGTTTCAGTAAATTTAGGAAATAAATAATTACGCTCTTCTCCAATTGGCAAAAAAAAGGTGTCAGCTATTGAGTACTATTGGTTTGACCATATCGAAACATAAAACTATACATATATTTGTCGTCCATCTGACATGTAGGTATATAAGTCGGAAATTTGACAAATTGACTTTTTCATCGGCACGTGCGTAAAAAGTGACGGTCTTTCAATCTGTGATGTCACAAATGCCAGTATCTATCTCAATGGTTTTCAAGTTTTAATGGAAAACGAACAGGCATCAACCAATTTTGTTTTTTCTCCCTGAAAAGTTGCAAAAATTGACTAAAACTTTTCTGTTAGATGGACGACTTTCCGGACAAACCATATGTTATTTTTCCTTTCTGTCTATTTTTTTAAAATTGCATGACCTTGCTTAAATGTCACAGAGAAGACTTCCTGAGCAAAAAATCAAAATTTGGCAACAGCAAGTTTCACAGTGTATCTAAGAAAATGCACAATTAAAGACAAATCTCAAGTCTTAAACTCTGAGTTTTAAAAATTCCAGAGTTAGATTTTATTTATTGGTAGATCCACAGCTTACTTTAATATGATTAAAAAAAAAAACACAGGGAATGGATTTAAAAAAAAAAAAAAACAGAAACTTTGAACTTTTTTATCTGTCCAGATTTATCTAAATTAGGCGTCAAAGCAGTCAATATTCGACAATAAACTACAGAAGTTGCCAACTGTTGGAAATTGAAGAAGTTCTAAGCTCAGCCTGCAATAACCTGATGCGAGTTTATTTTTTTTTACTGACCATTAAGGTTCTGTTTTTTTGTAAATGCGTGTTGAAAGTAAGAAAAACTTCATTCTTAGTTAACACTTTTGAATCTAAAGCTCTTGAGGTTTCGAGGTCCAAACACTCCAAACTTAGAAAATCAAACGCTCCGAAACTTTAAAATTAACAGATTTTCTATTCTATTGTGAGGAAGTCGTTTTTTTTAGACTGATTTGACAATTCACAAGTAGTAGAACGAAAATTGATTTTTTTTCGCACTCATTTAATCGAAAGTCCTCATTGTAATTCAAGAAAAAGTATCATTGAGTCAATGAGAATTCTGGTCATTTTAAAGGGAATTTCTTATTAGTCCAAATTTCATGTTACGTTCCAAAATGTCAACAAAAAATTCTTCGAGAAAAGAATCGATTTTTAACCTCCGCCGGTTCAATCGATTCTGAAAAAGAACCAAAACTTATCACGGAGACTCAAGTGGGAAAACTCAAAAATGAGATCTTCTCAGTCTTTCGACCCCCCCCCCCGCTCCTCATTAGTTGAGTTCTACAGATAATACACAGAAAAAAAAGAATGGTGTAATTTACCATTCGCATAGCTGATTTTGGCCCCTACCAGAGTAAAGATAAACTTGACCAGAGTTATGAAACATTTGACCAGGTATCAAGTAAAATTGACCTGATTCCTGATCAAATGTTCCATAACTCTGGTCAAGTTTATCTTAGCTCTGGTAGGGGCCAAAATCAGCTATGCGAATGGTAAATTACACCATTCTTTTTTTCCCTGTGAAACAAGGTCCCGATATCACCGAGAGGTCCCATGTAAACGCAATATTAAATGTGAATAAACAAAATAGTAAACACTGAGCTAAAGAGAGTAAGAGACTACTATAAACTAATGTAAACATCTATAAGCATACAGCAAAAGGCGGCAAAAGTGCAAGAGTACCTTGAGTTGTACATCGGTCTCCCGGCACTGTCCAATAGAAGTTCTCCGGGCCGGCTGCAAGAATATACATACTACTATCACCTCATACATTAAAAAAAAAAAACTAATTTACATTCCTATTAATTTGCATGGCAACAGTGTCACCGGTACGCGGAAGTACCTGCGCGCAGAATACATTTTTCCGGACGAGAATTACTAAGAACTATAGACTACCAATGAGCTATAACTTTAGAGTGGCACATCAAGGAACGTTCCGCTGGTTCATTGTTGTCACCTAGGGCGCCGCCATCTTGCCGTAAAAATCGATTTTGAGGTTAAATTTTGTAGGTTGTTTCCGGTCGTTTCGTAAACAAACTCGGGCATCGCCGGAAACGACCTGCAAAAATTAACCTCAAACCTTGGAATCTGCCGTCCAAATTCCCGCCAAATTCCGAACGACCTACAAAATTTAACCTTAAACCTTGGAATCTGCCGTCCAAATTCCGCTTTTTCCCGGGATTCCTTCTACCCTGTGTGGCACAAGGTAGACCAGCCCGCTGCCACTCTGAAGTTATAGCTCATTGTAGACTACAGTAGGCTGATAAAATAAAAAATGTTTTTATTGTTTTTATTTTGAAATTTGAATCGTGTACTCTAACGATGGACTTGTGTCCAAAAATGTCTGGTATGTCTCATAACTAAATGTTTAAATACTATTTTCACAGATCTATCTCTTATGATTTTAAATTTTAAATTTTATTAATTTTAGAAGGCTTGTTTGTTGCTATTGTATTTGAGGTAGACTAAGCATTTAAAACGTTCAGAAATACGGACCATTCAGAATAAAAAGCTGACTGCAAAAAAGCGAGTTTTACTATCCTGCTCAGGTAGGGTGTTTTACATGGCAGTGTTTCATATTTGACGTGAAAACTCAATCAAAGTGATACTTCTCACCCATAGGAATACATTTGGCGGATTTTCAGTTAAAGTTGATAAAATTTCGGAGGAATCGAGATAGAAACGTGAGCCCAAAAGTAAAGTTCGTTGATAGTGTGAACTGCGAACCTTTGAGCCACCTGACTGTATGGTTCTTTAGACACGGAAAATATTTGAAGGTAAATAAATAAATTAAATTAATTAAACATATTTGTAGTATTTTGGATTCGGTTGAGGCTTTGAGTGGCCTCGTCGATTTTCTCGCGTACTATTATTCAAATTACATTCAATGAAGCCACACTTCAGAATTTAATAGATGAAAAAAACGGATTATGCCTCCTATTTCATGAAGTATGATTCATCGGAACATTCGTATTCAAATAACTATATATGACCACTCAGTGTTGCCAGGTCTACTACTGAGGAAAAAAAGGGTGCAGACTGGATATTGCTCATTTAAATCAATGCAAAATAATGGATATTTGTACAGAAAACAGACAACAATGTGGCTCAGGCTCAGCTTTGGAAAACGAGTTCAGTGAACTACTTCGGCTTTCCATAATTCAATGTCTTTGAAAGCGGTGTGGTGCTCGCAGTTCAGCAGTTAACAGACCACAAATCAACGAGTGAGATACTTTACGAATATTCGTCCGATGATTTTTGTCCATGTTACGATCATTGTAAAATATGACGATTATACGAAATAATACCTTACGAACAAAAATTGGTTGTTTACAGAGAAAAAGAAATAGCCCTTCAGGTTTATCACGTAAGCAATTCATTTTTCGTAGTTCTCGATTCGGCATTTACTTGAAAAATAGTGAACATGATTTTCGTACTAAGAGTAATATTCAATCAGAGCACCATTCCAATGATCAAAATGATCAGCTTCTACTTTAAAAGCTACCGATCCCCGCTGTATTTTAGCTTTGAACGGTTTTTGAAATAACTGAACATTTATTGAAGGGCAAGAATGGATCGTGACGAGTAAATGCTTTAGTCCCTTGTGTGATATTTAATTATTATTTAAGCACGACAGCCTTAAAATCAAACGTCAAGATAGTTTGAGGAAGAATGTATTCTACGACGGATATCCTCAAGATAATTGGTTTTTTATTATTTTCATTTTTTCTTTCTCGTACATCATAATAAACTGCTAAAGGTAAAAAAGCATAAACTAGAATAAGTGATGGATGTGTATAAACGTTGAAGTACATGATATCATGCTGCTAACTTTTCGGGTTGATGACAGGGTAGGTACGATTTGAAACACTTTTATACAGAAAGCACGAAGATTGGATCTCGAGAGTTTTAATTGAGAAATGGTGGTAGCGGAGGCAGGAGGGCTGGAAGCCCCCCCCGGGGGGGGGACAAGCAAAAAGAGTTGAAAGTTAGAAACTTGAGCGCCACCTCGTTTAAAGAGGTAGATATTTCTTTCGTGATTATCAGCTGTTTGAATTTAAAACTATTACGAAAATGTAACGGCATTTTTAATTGCGCGTAGCTATGGTTTCTGAGCGACGCTTTTGTAACGGAATAGAAGAATTGAGGTCAGTCAACCTTATATAGCGATAAAAAGATAACCTCAAGTTTTGGGCTGAATCAACTCAAGAGACCTCTATACTCTCTGATAAGCTGATTTAAAGCAGGCTCTATTTATTTTTATGTGTAACATTAAGTGTACTATTCCCTCCTTTCTACTCAATACAAAAAAATAAAAAAAGAAATAAAGCGATTGATCCCAGATATGAAATATTTTAAAAATATTTTTAAAATCCTGTCTGAGTCTTGCAGAAAATCTTTCAACTATCTTTTGAAATGTGTGAATGCTCGTGATAAATTATAGTGTTTGCCGAAACAATATTTTCAATTTTTTTTTTTTTTTTTTTTTTTTTTTTTTTTTTTTTTTTTTTTTTTTTAACAAAATACTTATAATGTTTGTCAAATATTTCTGATAAATTTTCAAAACTTTTTCTCAAACAAAATATGATGTTTGCCGAAATATTATTTTCAAAATATTTCTGATAAATTTTCAAAACTTTTTTTTTTTTTTTAAACAAAATATGTTTTTTTTTTTTTTATAACAACCGATTTATTTCTTTTTTCTTTGTGTGCGAAGTAGAGAATAGTACACTAAACGTTTTACACATAACGTTAAATGAGCCTCCTGTAAATCGCCTAATCGGAGAGTTGTGGTCTCTTGAGTCCTAACATTTCAGAAAAGATACAAAAGTCGTAGAAATGAAAAATGCCAATTTTTCACTGACAAGGGGAATGTCTCAAGTGCCCGCCTCCGATTTTGATGAAACAAATATAGCTCAGAATCTTCCTTGTGTGACGCAAAATTACGGGATTAGCGTCACTCAAGGAAAACGTTGAGCTATATTTAATCGACATCGGAGGACGACACTTGAGACGTTCCCCTTGTGAGTCTAAAAGCTCAAAGCAAATCGAAACCAGCCCACGACCATTTGGAAGTAAGAGGTAAGTATTTTGGTCTGTCTTCAGCAATAGACCCTTGAAGGCAATGGCGCGGCGTCGAGCACAATCTGAAAACGCTACATCTCATTCATTTAAAGCCGTGTAAAATATCGATTCGCGGGAGGGTAGTATGCACCTCTAATAGTTCGACCTTTTTTACAGATTTAAATGCACGTAATACGATATTGCCGAATTGCTCGCAACGCCGCGCCACTGCTTGAAGGTATAAATAGAGAATTAGTAAAAGTGTAAATGGGCAAATAACCAAATCGATAAACTAACAAGTAAACAGACGAACTTGAGTACCTCTAAGTAGGCAGAAAACAGTAGATATACATATTTCGGATGAAATGAGGGATATAAGATCAACGAATCGATGAATGAAAAACGTTAAGAAAACCGTATCATATTATTTTAGGAAGTGTGATGAAATTACCAAAATAAGGATCTAACATTCTGAGCTTTGGCAAAACTACGATGATCAATGCAAACCTGTTTGTTGTGCATTAGGAAAGGAATCGCTAGTATGTTGTTTGAATGATAAGGGATTTGCCAAACCGAGCTCGTGAGCTAATAAAGCAGCTACATTTCTGAGCAATAATTCGAGAACAAAAAGTGTTCTCTTATCACTATGAATTTTCTCCCAAAAGTCCTCCAACAGTGCTAAAACTTGCGAACAAACAGTCAACTTTTGGAAATGGTTTGTAATAATTTTACAGTAATCTCCCAAAATAGACACTATTTAGAGGCGTCCCAAAGCGTTAATAGACACTAACACATTTTGGTATGGGACTAACATAAATAAATGACTCCAAAAGGGGACCCGGGCCAATTTCAGGAATTTTTTCAAAGCCTCAAAATGTTTCTTGTTTTCAAGAAACTTCTAGTCAAAGTTTGTTTTTGACCAATTTTGTAGAGAACAAAGTTGGAACTAAGACTAAAAAACTTGACAAACAAAGTGGTGACAAACAATCTAGGAAAGAGAAAACATATTTAGATGGAGAATGTTTACTCAAGTTTTCAAGTGATACATATCACACGGTGATAATTTCAAGTCGTTTTCAAAGTATTAGCACTGAGAGAAGGCTTCTACAGAAAATTTAAATTTTATATCGTGACTAAGGAAAGACGAAGATAAGCCATCTAGATTCTATAAACTACAGCGCTAACAAAGTATTCACGGGAAACCTTGACAAATTATTCTGTTAGTACATGATGTACTAAATTCTATAAAAAAAAAAAAAAAAAAAAATCCCCGAGTCAAAATTTATGTAATCAGAATCTTTTCCAAAATGGGGCTGTTGCACGCTCTTACTACAAGCGATTTAACAGTCGACTCTGGAGGCCGATCATTTACTTCATCGTTAAATCGATCCTTAAGAATGTCTATGAGTGATTCTATTGGTTGAAAATTGTAAAACTTGACCGTTGCTATGGTAACCATCGTTAGAGTGTCTGCTACTTAAAGGTTACTCATGAGTAGCCTTTATATGTATAACGATACTTTTAACGATGGTTACCAGTGGCGTACGCGGCCCCCCCCCCAGACGTCCAATTTTTGGGGTTGGAGGGGAAGGGGAGGAACAATTTTCAGTCAAACGCTCATCAGTGCGAGCCCCTCCCAAGAAAGCTCCTGTGTACGCCACTGATGGTTACCATAGCAACGGCCAAGTTTTACAATTTTGGACCAATAGAATCACTCATAGACAGTTTTAACGATCGCTTTAACGATGAAGTAAATGATCGGCCCGCTGGTGTGAAAGCCTCTGAAAATAATGATGGCAGCACTAAATTAACAAGCCTAGAGCAAAAGTTTGCAATGACTCAATTGGTAAAATAATCGGTGAATTCAGAAATGTCATTAAATAACACAGAATGTATGTGTGTGCGTGTGGTATAGAATCATGATTTCAAACAATGGATTTTTTTTTTTTTTTTTTTTTTTTTTTTTTTGCATTAGGATTGCATTTACGACCGGCTCCAAATTGTGATACTCCATGACTGGATAGCGGGAGATGAGAGGGAGAGACAACGGGGAAGGCAAGAGAGAGGGGAGGGGAGGGAGCCAGAAGCCCTGAGAAATGTAGAATTCAAAATGACGCGGCGGTGGCTGACTGAATAGTAAATGGCAAGTGGCAACTCATTCTACATATGTAACGGATGAATAACTCATGGGCCTCCGACGAGATGGGTCCTGACTCTTGGTCCGAGCCGGGATCCGGGCAAGGATTTTTGTTGCATAACTAATATTTTTGCAGGAGGAATTTCCACGAAACTTGGCCTGGCTTTGCTCGTCCACGTCCGGGTCCGCGGGTCCGAGTCTCTAGTTAGGGAAATGCCAACCTCTGCCTCAGAAAAGTGGGTCTCGGAATGTATTCAGCGACGGAAGGGAGTCTGCGCGCGGAAGTGCTATCTCACTTTCAATCATTAATCTTATGAATGGTTGTTGTTAAGGTTTCCAACAATCCATAGAAAAGTCAAATTCCTAATCAAATCCAGCGAAAATTACGGTGAGCTCATTAAATAAACTGTTCACTGAGAGAAATCACTTCTTTAAAAAACAAGGAAACACTTTTACTTGTGACAGTTTCCCTTGCGCGAAGTAAAGTTCTGATTGCATGGAGGAGAATCACTGTCACAACAAGGAATCTTTCACTTGTAGCAGCAGATATTTTCCTTGGGTGAAAGGTATTCCCCCTCAGTCAATATTTCACGGTGCAGTTCCTTTAACTCAAACGAAATACACCTTGGATTAAAAAAAAAAATTCTCTCAGTTAAGGGAATTTCCCGCAAACACTTTCTCACATCAAACTTAATCTGGGCGAGGCCCCAGACCATCTTATATTTTCTAGGAGAAATTCCCAGATCACCCTTTAATATTTTGGGGGAAACCCCCAGACCCCCCCCCCCCTCTTTAGGGGTTAATTTTACATTTGACTAGTTGCAGAATTGTTATGCACATTTTCATCAAAATTCAAATAGGTACCTCGTATAGTGTCTATTGTACGAAAATTACAGTTTTTCTTTGACTTGTACCATGGCCGTGTTACGCAGTCAAAATGTATTTAAAAAAAAAAAAAACAATAAACAATAGATAAAAAATAAGTAAATAACATAAAAATAAGTATATGCCTAAAATGGCAATTTTTTGGTTGAACAAAATCTGCGCCAAAAACGCACTCTATGAAGTGAATCCGTTGCTGGTCGAAGTATAAATTTGGGGTTGAAAATAAACAGAAAGTCAATTAAACACAAACGCGCTTAACCGCTGCTTCAAAACCATTGGAACCATTCAAAAACTTGCTTACAGTAGGTCAGTTTTGTTGCAATTTTTGGCGATAAGAATCTCGCGATTCATTTAGACATTAGCGAATAGATTGTTGATACATTTTAATAGATTTTGAGGGTTTGTGGGCCATCGAAATATTTCTTGAGCGCAGTTTGTTTCAGTATTTAATACAATGCGAAAGGAAAAAAAGTGATCAAATTCCATTGCTTTGCTGCTCTGCTGCACTATTTTTGCAACTTTTACTTCGGTTTACAAGCAGACAAATCCACGCACTCAGTCGGATTTTCTTCAATCTGGTATAGTTTAATATCTCTGGTTTTTGCTTGCAAAACGTGTGAATGTGCGTGTAATTGGTCTCTTGAAAAAACCGAGGTCAAATTCGGAAAATTAATGCAACAAAATAATTGAATTTGATTACTGATTTCTTCATTGTATCCTTCGTCAGCTATAGTGCTTTCAAATCTCTTTTCAGGAGAGGAAAAGAAAGAAGAACGAACGAAACAACAACAATAAGGAAAAAACGTCAAATTGCTACATTGTTCTCCCTAAAATCACATTATTAGAACATAAATCCGAAGCGCCCAACGTTAGTATTCTTGAGTAGCATTTTAGGAGGACATTTAAAATCTTGTGCCGAGGTCACATGATACTAATTCACCCGAAAGCGAACCGTTCCAATCAATTACAAAAGGAGCGAATAAAATCAGAGAAAAATTCAACTTGGCATCGAAGCAGGCGCGGGGTTGAGAGTTATTTTGCGAATGAATTCGTTAATATTTTATTCCGATAGATAGGCAACGCTCCATCCCATGCATACAACGGTGCATACGGAGGTCCCAATTCCATTCATCAGTTTTCGGATTAACAAAACATAAATGGAAGGGAATAAAATTGGCGCGAGATTAGAGAAAATATTGCTAAACCTAACGCAAGTAAGCAAGACAGCTGGGAATAGAACGCGGACTCGACGCTGGATGCTCACCGTTACCCCCCCCCTTTTACGCCCCCCTTCGTCACCCTCCCCACCCCCCTACCCCTTCGCTCAACTTTCACCCCCCCTTTTGACTTTCTCTCTATTATTCCCATGCTTCCCTTCTCCTCCATCTCTCTACAATCTGCAGCGGAACAACGAAGTCATTCTCAGTTGCCACGTGTGACACATGATTAAAATAACATTAACAATTATAAAATAACATTAACAATTATGAGGGGGTGGGGGTGCTTCAGTAAAAATCTACCCTAGGCCGTTTCATTTATGGTATGAAACTCTCTTTTCTTGAAATTGATATTTCAGACTTCATGAAATTCAAGTAACAGATACAACCGACCTTCGTGCAGATTTTCAGGTTTTTGGACGACAATTAATTGTATAGATGTTGATAAGTTTTTATTATTGAGCATTTGCGGCTTTTTTGGACGGTACGTTTCATAAGAAAATCGGTTCCATACAATTTTTATTTCTTTTTTTTATTATTTGTCTTCATTTTTCTCCTGTTTAGGGGATCAGAGTTTCAATTCTTTATATTTCAATGGGAAGCAACAGAGGGAGAAAAATTCCTCAAGAAACCAATGTTTTAAAAATAATCGAAAGTATCATTTGTTCAAAAAATTAGCATAATCATCCACACACAAGAAGAAAACAAAAAAAAAAAGAAAAGAAACAGCGCTTAGTCAATCACTCTAAAGTCCCTGCATGTGATTAGAGAGTTAAGACACGTGAAATGAGTGGCACCTCATAATTGGATGCGAGTTTGCACGTTTGTTTACACGACCCTGCTGAGGGTCGTTAGCTCCAGTAAAATATTATCGACGGTATAGTCTCTCATTGCCTTTGATGATCGACATCTATTTACGCTATTTAAACCTCTTTCTGGCATCATGAACATTCTACAAAGTATGAGCTTCATCGGCAATGACCGCTTTTATCCGAGAACACCGTGGTTCCTCTATTGTGAATATAATCAAACGTGAGAAATCGTAATCATGTAGGGGCGGTGCTCGTAGATTTTAAAACTCATTGGCCAATCAGAGGATTGTCTTAACACCAAAAATAGTCCATGCAGGGTTTCAATACAATTCAACAAGTGCATTTGGTGCGTTGCGTGTTGCATAAACTACGACCAGATATATTTGTCCCCGCTGTAGGCTGTCCCAAGAATGATTGGACTTGGACGCTTTAGGTTTGAATGAAAACATCAGCTTCCGTCTGCTCCTAACCAATCAAAATGCTCTATCTGAGGACGGAAGCTGATGTTTTCAGGAAAATCATAGAAGTGCCAAATCCAATCTTTTCGGGGGCAAGCCATAGTACAACCGGCAACAAAGGGAGAGGACTTCAATCACTGTTTACCACTGCTTGCTCCTGGCTTCTCTTCCAAAATAATATATCTAATACGAACGGTTAGAGTCACCGTATCCATGAATTTCTCTCTCTCTCTCTCTCTCTCTCTCTCTCTCTCTCTCTCTCTCTCTCTCCCTCTTTCTCTCCCTTCCTCCCTCCCTCAGTCCCCCATCTCCGCCACTCTTTGCCCGCATTTAAATTTGACGTGTTAGAAAAAGACGCAATGAGAGGCTATCACGTGACTTTCAGTGACTACCCGGTATCCATATCCATGTCCGTTCCTGACATATGCGTTTAAGCAGGGCGAAGAGAGAGAGAAGGGAGAGAGAGATAGAGGAGAGAGAGATAGAGGAGAGAAAGAGAGAGAGAGAGGAGAGAGAGAGGAAGAGAGAGAGGGATAGAGAGAGAGGAGAGAAAGAGAGAGAGAGAGGAAGAGAGAGAGGGATAGAGAGAGAGGAGAGAAGAGAGAGAGAGAGAGAGAGAGAGAGAGAGAGAGAGAGGAGAGAGAGAGGAAGAGAGGAGAGAGAGGAATAGAGAGAGGGAAAGAGAGAGGGTGGGAGAGAGAGAGGGAAGGTGAGAGAGAGAAGGAGAGAGAGAGAGAAGGAGTGAGAGAGAGGGAGGGAGAGAGGGAGAGGGGGGAGAAAGAGAGAGAGGAGAGATAGAGAAAGAGAGAAAGAGAGAGAGAGAGAGAGAGATGGAGAGAGAGAGAGAGAGAGAGAGAGAGAGAGAGAGGAGAGAGAGAGAGGGAAAGAGAGAGGGAAAGAGAGAGGATGGGAGAGAGAGAGGGAAGAAGAGAGAGAGAGGGAGAAAGAAAGAGAGGAGAGAGAGAGAGAGAGAGAGAGAGAGAGAGAGAGAGAGAGAGAGAGAGAGAGAGAGAGAGAAAGGGACAAATTCCTGGAAACGGCAACGCGCGGTCACGCGCTTCTGTGTACGAGCATGTGCACAAGCGAGTGTGAGAGTGTATTTGTTGTGTGCACGCTTGAAATCTGATTAATATTATTACATTCGCGTAGCAAAACAAAGGAATCTGAACGCGCGACGCGGCGCTGAATGCAATCCGCTCGGCTGGCTTGCGCTCTCCGTGTGCTGTACTGTGCTGCTTGCACTGAGTTGTGATGTGTGAGAGCGGGGCAACAATGCGATACAAGCACAAGTCGTGGGCGGTTAACTACCCCCTCCCCCCAGCCCCCCCTTTCATCTCCCCCTCCCCCCCAATTTTCTACAATAAAAGCAACCGCGCGTATGCCGGCTGTGTAATTACTGATATTCCGCGCTACCCTCGAGAATGCATTTGTGTTTCGTTATCATCGTTTCGGTTCCCTTAAACGAGAAAAGTGCGGATGACAAATTATGCGAGAGCATCGTGAGCAATGGAATTCATATTGACCTGATTCTTTTTTTGCTTTTTGCTTTTTTTGTTGTTTTCCCTTGGTTCACCTTTGAAATTCGTCATTTTCACCTTTGTGGCTATATCTAAATTAAGAGATGTTCATTAAACATTTTCGATGAACTATAGTATAACATATAAGGGTATTTTTTCACTACGGCGCACAGTGCAGTGAAAAAAAAGCTCCAAAATCGCTGTAGGCATCTTTACTAAGCAAATTATCAAGTTATTTAAAAACTGAAAAAAAAACACCTTTTTCTTTCGTTGATAGGAAGAGATTGTTTTTTTAAGTTCTTACGTATCTCAATTTCTGACCGAGAAATACTGCCCCTGTGGAAAATTATTCAGGGCAGGATTTCTCGGTCAAAAATTGAGTTGCGTAAGAATTGGAAAAGGCAATCTCTTCCTAGCCACAAAAGAAAAATGTGTTTTTTTTTTTCAGTTTTTAAATGTCTCGATGATTTGCCGGAAGCAATTTTGGTGCGTTTTTCTCACTGCACTGAGCGGCGATTGAAAAACAAAGAGACTATTTTGACGTGGGAAAAAGATTGGCATTACGGCCGGGTACATACATCGAGTAGCTTTTTAGGGCAATGCCACCAACTTTCGGAAGTAATATTCACGATGCTTGGGGAAATCTCTCTGATTAGCGAACCTCTCCCCAACTAAAGAGGTCTCTCCACCTGCGATTTTAAAATAAACTGATTGAGCCAATGAGTTGCCTTGAAGTCGATAGATCAAGTCCGATGTATCGACAACAAAGAAGCCCATTGGCTCAAACATTCAATTCGCGCTTTTATATTCGCAGGTGGAGAGAGAGAGAGACCCCTTAATGATGATAGAATTCCAAAGTTGGCAGCATTACCCTCAATAGATACTGGTTAGAGGAGACGTCACGCCGCGCCAGTACACAGTGGAGCGAGACAATGCGAGAGGCCGGACATAGCGTCCAGTGGCGGCTCGTGCGATTTGGCAACCATGCAAGTTTTACATTTAAATTTAGGTAAAAAAATCGATTCTTGCGGAGGCTGACAGCCTCCGGGAGAATCGATTATTTTGCATTGATTAAATGGGAGGAGTACACTGTTGCCAAATTTCACGAGCCGCCACTAATAGCGTCGTAACTTTATTTGAGTATATCTTTGTTAGTACGTATTTTAGAAGTTCAAAAAGGGTTTCATTGCTTATATTGTGAAATTTCCAACAAGAACCACCCAATTTAGTGCCCATGGACTCGTTTCACTGTACGGTAGGTCCACTGCAGTAATCGCGTTCAACTTTGCATTGGAATCTTAGTATGTATAATCACCATTAGAAAAGAAAAATATAGTTAAAATTGAGGATATTGCATTTCATAACATGCTGATTTAGCAAAAAGTACTGCAAACGTAGAAATAGGTATATTACTAGTTTAGGAAAACATATTGCAAAAGTAACAAAATATATAGCTAGTTTTTTAGTTACTCCCATTCGGACCAATACAGAAGTTGAGATTCTCTGAGAGGGTTTAATAATGGGGCTCTTGTAAACTTTTGCTACACGGGATTGAAGAGTTGATTCTTGCATATAAAAATCTGCAAAAATGACGATCAGTATACTTAAAAATCACGAAATTCACTCTCAGAATCGAGTTTAATGACGGTTCAACGCAGGTATCAGGGGAGATTCCTATCTAAATTGAGACATATCTCTGTGTTTTCAAAGAGAAAGTGACATACACGGAAAAAAATCAGTGGTAAAATTAACCATAGCATAGTTGATTTTGGCACCTCCTACAAAGTATGGTAAATTTCACCTGATGTTTGGTATGATGAAGCACACTACTAGTTTAATATAACGCGCAGATGGATGCGTTGACCAAAAGTGTACCTCATCATGCCAAACATCAGGTGAAATTTACCATACTTTGTAGGAGGTGCCAAAATCAACTATGCTATGGTTAATTTTACCACTGATTTTTTTCCGTGTAAAAGACAGGAATCTCCCATAATACCTGCGTCGAACCGCCATTACAATCTTGCCATTTAAGTAGTTACGTAGGTTTACTACTGAATTCTAGACTTTCTCATAGTGTGATTTTCTCGTGATATTCGCTGGTTTTTACGTCAGAATGGACTATTCATTTGCTCACAGCAAAAGTTTGCAAGATCCCCATTCCCATTATTGAACTGGCCTACAATCGATTCCTCTCCACAGGTTCACATAGAATAGGTATCCATATAAACCGCGTTTTACGAGCCGCCACTGCGGATCCGATACTCTACAGGTCTCCTATAACAACCATGCGTGTGTAAAAAAAATAAAACCCATTCAGGGGCGATTGTTCTTAATGCGTAAAAATGCAGGAACGGGGGCGCTCTCACATCTTACACGTTCGCACCTAATTATAACGTCTGAATGAATTTATTACCGATTACAACTCGTAGGTGTATATATATGTCGCATGCCGAACCGCACTCTCCACCCGCAATAGAGTGTAGACGGGTGCGAGAAATATGTATATGTAAAGGAAACAAGTGGAGGGGGCGGGGGGGCGAAATGACGAGAGAGTGGAGGAGTCGAAAGGTAAAGAGGGAGGGGGTGGGGTGGGGGGGAGGAGAAAAAAGTTTGTTCAACGGTAATGCAACAATTAGTCACCCTGCAATTAACTACATCGCCGTGCCGCGCGTCTCCCCGCCTCCTCCCGCTCTCTCGACCGTGCATTGGGTTCACCCGCTTACCGCAATTGAAACTTATCAGTCATAGCACCACGCCGATGGATGAGGCGTTTGCGGCGTGGGAGGGGGAGGGGGAGGGGGAGGGTATGGGAGGAGGGAGGGAGGGGACCCGACGGACAAAACGAAACCGGCATCAGATATCGCCTGTCCGTTTAACAGAAAATAATAATTGTAATTATGACGGGAAATATTTATAAAGTATGACCCCCTTACCGCTACTAACAACCCCCCCCCGCCCCCCCCCCCTCACTCACTCTCAAACCCCCACGTAAACCTCTATTCATTTGAACGAGTCAATGAACGAGAGGAATGATTGGGGGGGCAGGGCAAGGAAAAGTGGTGTTACCGGAGGGGAAGGGGGTTTACGCTTCTGGACTTGTTGAATGCTGACAAAGGGTGACTGGTGAGTGATCCGAACTTTTACATTTCTGATGCTTTCGAACTTCAAGTTATGAGTGATGATGGAGCGATGCGGTTTTTTTTGTGGGCAAACGAGTAGTTTGTCGCGGTCTTTTTGGTAGAAATTCCTTGTATTAACTCAGTATCGTAGTCCGATGGAGCCAAAGATTTTGCTAAGACTTCCGGTCCTAAAGATAGCAAATATACAAGGGGTGTCCCAAAAGTGCTGCACCATTTTATCTGGGGGGGGGGATGAAAGCCGTTATCAAAGAACGGTTTAAAAGAGACGATTGCCACAGTAAGTATCTACACATCAAGACCAAATTAAGCTTTATGCATTACATATTTACTGAGTCACAGCGTTTTGAAAATGAAATGTCAAGCTGACGGGTCATTCTACAGTAAAGTGGACATGATATGCAAAAATTGAAATTTGAAAATTTGTTCCTAGCAGGCTTTTTTTGCATTAAAATGCAACCAGAGACGAACATATTATTTAAATTTAATAAGGTCAAACCTGTTGATGTTACAGCAGGTTTGATGTGTATTTTCAATGACGAAATCACACAAGTCCCGGTGCACGTGTTTTGGAGTGGCTATATCTGGACACATAGATGATATTGGTATTTTAATGTCTTGTTGGTAGGACTACGCGATGAAGAAACTGCACACAACAGAAACTAACGTTTTCTCACCCAGGCATTTGTTTTAAAATTCTGATAATGTTGGTCTTTATATTATTATTGGTAATCTTAGTCTTTACTGGAAGGATTTATTTCGGGCTGGCACAACAGACCTGTAAACCTGACCGAAAATTTATAGAAGTTAGTAGCAGAGGTTATTTAGCAGAGTTAACGGTACGTATATTGTATAAGCCAGTCCTTACCAATTAATACATTGCCAAAGTTTAAAATATTAATGTACCATCCCATTATAGACCAAATTCCTAAACATTTTTTAGTTATTTCTTCGAGTTATTGTAAACTATCACACACTTTATATTCCAAACTATCCGAAAAAATTCAAAAAATATAAAAAAATAATGAAATATTAAAAAAATGGAACAGAAAAATAAAAAAATAATCCGAAAATTAAATCAGTTTGAAAATAGTACGGACTTGAGATTAATTCATTAGTTTTTATTCTTTGAAAGCAGCTGTCAAACGTGAAGTTAACAAGGCAAAAAGAAAAGAAGAAGATTGGAAAATAATATAAAAGGAAAGGAAAAATATGAAGAAGAGGAATGAGGAGATGAAGATTCGGAAAGAGAAGTGAAATATCTTGAAGGGAAACGCGCTTCACGTGGAGGATATTCTTCCGAGTGAAAAATCGCATAGTGAAAAAAACAAAATTAATATTCTTCGTTTTATATTAAAACTTTAATAAATTTAACTTTTTTTTCTTCAGCTGACTCGAAAGTTTGCGTTTTAAAAACCCTCGATAGGAAAAGGGGGCAAAAAAAAAAAAACTTGGCTTAAACGTCGAAAAAGGAAACGGAAGTATGCGAGGGAGAAATCGGGATGAAAGAAAATGAGGGACCGTTCAATCGAGTTAGCTTGAATTAGAGTCGAAATGCATTACGTTCGTCCATAAATAAAACTGGTACGAAATGACATCGATTCGTTCTAGAAATTTTCCATCGCTTCCAGATCGCCGCACCGGTTAGAGCTTGTTACGGAAATGTAGGTGGATTTCAGGATTCCGGCCCACAATCATTGACGCGTTTCCAAGTTTCATTCCATCAAATCAAAACAAAACTTGCCGAAGACTTCCTTTTATTGGTTTCAAAGAACAATGAAACTGTTGCACACTTCTGCTACAGACGATTTAAGGATCGATTCAATGTAAAAACAAATCAACTCCTTCTATGATTTTAAAACGTGCGATCGTAATGACGGAGTTAGGAGATATTATGCAGTTATTTCTGTTAGTGGAATATAGGTTGGCACGAATGACTTAGGTTGCTGCACCTGTATAGGATTCCCGTTCAAAGGAATTCAAGTTTAACTCTTAATATTTTAATGAAATTAACAGGAATACCAACAATTTTACAATTTCAAGAAAATAGACGCCGCGACCTCCAGGATCGCAGCAATAAAAAAGCGAGCTCTTGCTGCCCGATAAGAAAGGAAACCGAAGTCAGGTGATGGCACCTCTCCCCATCCTTTCCTGACGCATCTGCGCAAACAGATGAGGAAGGAGAGAAAGAAAGATAGAGAGAGAGAGAGAGAGAGAGAGAGAGAAAGAGAGAGAGAGAGAGAGAGAGAGAGAGAGAGAGAGAGAGAGAGAGAGAGAGTTAAAGGAGACGTGAATTCCTGGATGAGGCTCAAAAAAGTACGTAGAAGGCCGACCTCAGTCCGTTCAAAAAATGTGATGCAACTTTTGAAAGACGAAGTAATCTGTTGATGAGCTTGGCGCGTAGTCCCCCTTCCTCTCCCTTCCACCCCCCCCCCTTTTCACTCGCCAATCCTCCTCTCCTCTGTCCTCGCGCCATCGCATCGGTCCGGAATCAAAGTGTTTTCGCAGAGAGGAGGCAAGCGTGCTCGCTGCCCGTGCTCTTGGCCGAAGCCATATACTTTATTGGATCGGCCACGTTACATTGGGATTGAGAGGTGGTGGGGTGGGGGGGGCAGGGGGAGCGGTTGGGGGGGATGGAATGGTAGAGTAGAATACAAGGGTCGGGTCGCGGTGAACGTCAGTGGGGAGGGAAGGGGTTGCTGGGAGGATTGGGGGGGTGGTGGGGAGGGGTTAATGTAGCACTTAATCGATTAGCCTTGGGTATGCAGTGGCATCGGTGGCACATCGGTGCGGTATCAGTATCGGTTCGGTGGATGGTGGAAAGTGGTATCCTATTAAACGTGGACAGGAAGGAAGAAGCTCAATTTTCTACTCTTCCACTGTGACAAGACCAAACCATCTTCTCCTCCTCCCTCCCCCCTCCCCCTCCCTCATACCCCCTTCTCCTTATATCCCGTTTCTTTCTCCGCCAGTACTGTGACGCGCGACACACACGGGTGCGATGACCGGGAGTTTTAGACTCGATCAGAATTGAGGTAATACGATGGAATGAATGACACAACGACACTTTAACCATTTAAAATACATTGTAGAAGTGTTGTTTTCGCATTAGTTGATGGGATCAATGCAACAACGGAACATCTCTTGTTGAAAATATACATTGTAGAATGGAGCTGTTGCAAACTTATGCTACAGGCTTATTAATAGTTGATGTTACGACAAATACAGTAACCATAGTGACGGACGAAGTCACTCCTTTAGCTCGGCCTAATGAGACGTTTTTGGAGGTCCAATTGGATAGTCTTCTTCTCTCAATCTCTGGAAAAGCAGTGACAGTTACTCGAGTGACGTAGAACGCTGCGCAGCCATTAATATCATATCCTCAAGGGTTCATCTAAACTAAAGGGAATCTATTTTCTATTCCTTGTTTATTCATACGTATTTGTGCCGAAGGAATCTATGTTTTGTTCCTTCCTTCAGTTTCTACCTTGTGTTAAAGAAACCTACCTTCTGTTCCTCTCTCCATTCACTATTGGAGAATCACTATGTCAAAGGAATCGATTGGATTCCTCATATCATCATTTGTTTGTTCTATCACTTCATCTTATTACAAATCTGTCTCAATACAGGTAAAATATTATAACTAATTCTTAGTTACTCTATTCATTTCAATTATCCGTAAAATCACAAGTCTATGAGAAAACGCCAAAACATTATGGTGCAAGTGACCAGGATACTTATGCACACAACGCAGGACGGACTCTTCTACTTTTCGATCACGATTTGCAGGTACAACAATTATTCTACAGTATAATTCAGCATTATCAAATCTATTCAGTGTATTATCAATGAATATACATTTATACATGCCATTTTGAATCTTTTCCGATATGACAACGTTTGTTTGGAACATTTGGCATCGTTGGATTACGCCGCGCATCAAGCATTCCTCGGTGCGTTGTTACTCAGCTGTGACGCTCTCAACCGTAATGTTTGGCAACGATGCGTGTTCAACTATCACAGCTGATTTAATTTAGACTAATTTATTTACAATTTGACAACGCTGACGAGTGCTTGTTTTTATTTGTAGATTTGTTAAAAACAGCTGATTATTGTTTTGTTTATGATTTGACCTACATTTCATAAACCCATATGTAAATACTAAGTAAAAAGGAAACAACTTGTATTTCAATGTTAAATACAAGCTCTCTTATGTCATGATGAGCTTTTCTCCTGCACCAAATAGAGACAGTTTATGGTACCGAATACTGATCAAAACAGTATTCCAACTCCGCAACGATTATTTAGCCGCTCTCCAAGCGACTATCATTTCCATTCTTGCCATTCAAGAGTGATCGTGAATTTAGCCGCTGTCGAAGCGACTATTGTTTCCATTCTTGCCATTCAAGAGTGATCGTGTATTTAGCCGCTCTCTAAGCGACTATCATTTCCATTCTTGCCATTCAAGAGTGATCGTGAATTTAGCCGCTCTATAAGCGACTATCGTTTCCATTCTTGCCATTCAAGAGTGATCGTGAATTTAGCCGCTCTATAAGCGACTATCATTTCCATTCTTGCCATTCAAGAGTGATCGTGAATTTAGCCGCTCTATAAGCGACTATCATTTCCATTCTTGCCATTCAAGAGTGACGTGAATTTAGCCGCTCTCTAAGCGACTATTATTTCCATTCTTGCCATTCAAGAGTGATCATGTATTTAGCCGCTCTCTAAGCGACTATAATTTCCATTCTTGCCATTCAAGAGTGATCGTGTATTTAGCCGCTCTCTAAGTGACTATAATTTCCATTCTTGCCATTCAAGAGTGACGTGTATTTAGCCGCTCTCTAAGTGACTATCATTTTCATTCCTTCATAAAGTGATTCTGCTCTCCTGCAAATATAATTTACCACTGTAATTGAGTCAACAATGTTCCTCATCAGATACTTTCTAACATTTACAGCTGTCATTCATGATGACATCAGGAGACAAAGAGTCTCTAGATCTCCAAAAAATGACTTTAAATACGCTCTTCAAGTCATTATCCGTTCAGCCAAAATACTCCAAGGACTTTTTAGCGGTTCCACCACACTATCTGGAGGAACTTGAAAAACGGTAAAGGCATTCCCGTTGATCTCACTTTACACTCGAACTTCACAAGGATTGGAAATTCTCGATATTTCTGGGTTTTCGTCACAGGACAGGGTATGTTCGATTTAAATTTAATTATTTTTCTACGATGTCTTTCACCAATTCTTTGAAAAGATCGACAATCAGCAACCTTCTCTTCAGCAAAGAGTTGGGCAGATATTATTCGTCGAATTGATTGTCTAGTTTGGCAACACAATAAAATCGGATTATTCGACAGATTATTTGGTCAATTGATCATACCTCCTGACATGCAATGGTGTCACATCTCTCGCATCAACTCTGTTGCCAGACTGATTACACTATTTCTGATTATTCGGTTGCCCAGCTCTGCTCAGCTACACCAATCAACCTTATCGCAGAACTGTCAATACCATCATCCCATTTGAGGCC
The DNA here is from genome assembly GCA_011764245.1 of Trialeurodes vaporariorum. Lineage (NCBI taxonomy): Eukaryota > Metazoa > Arthropoda > Insecta > Hemiptera > Aleyrodidae > Trialeurodes > Trialeurodes vaporariorum. Next base: position 58,222,273 of record VMOF01000035.1, on the reverse strand, counting down.
TGCTGATAATTCTAGGTTCAGCGGTAATAATCAGTATTGGGACTGCTTCAAAGAAATGTTTGAGGCTCTGATCCATAATGATCCTTCTTTGTCGCGTATTCAGAAGTTTCACTACGTTCGCGTTTCAGTGATCGGTGAAGCAGCTCCATTAATCAACACGATAAAATTCAAATTCAATTATTATAAATAATTGACCTTTGGTACGTCAAAAAATGAATAGGAAAATGAAGTACTGATAGTTTTTCAGCTTATGCAACAACAATTTGAGCTTCAAAAAAAAGCCATAGTGTCGTTCCATCGGTAAGAAATTTGACCTCTAAATTCAAGCAAATTGTGAATACGTTAGATGTTTTAGGATTGGCCCATCCAACAGACACAGCTCTAGCATACCTTTGTTTTACAAAAATGTACAGACAGACATGGCGAGCTTGGGAAAAAACTCCATTCATCTAATGAGCTTCCTCGTTGGAAAAGTACAATAGCGAATTCTTGATTCAACATATTCTCAAGTTTTACGAACTGAACAGTTACTATTTCATGAGTGCAATTATCGATTTAGTCGGTGTGAGAATTTTCTCAGGGGAGCCAAACAAATATGACGCCTAGAATATAAATTCCCCTTAAATTGTGTGAGTAGACAATAAGAAGACATCGATTTCAAGTCAATGATTTTCATTCAGGTATACTTTTTACAGATACTTTAAGTTAAACGGAGGTCACAAAAGTAGCCCTCAATGAGTAACTAAACCCTTGAGCAGCCAGGCTACGAAGGCAAATAAATGTTCGTTCGCTCCAATTGAGTGGGTAGTTAAATATTCGTACATCACGGTGCTGATTTTGCATACACAATTTATTGAAGGAGCTCGACGAACCATTATTTTCAAACGTTAACAATTTTGGGTCGCACCTAATGTAAATGAAAAAATCGATACTGTGACAGATCTAGTCACAGAAGCGAGTATACTCGGGCGTGCTATTGAAATGGTTCAAAGTGCCGTTGCTTCCTTGAATCAGGTAATTAATCAAATTGTATATAGGAACGAACTTGTTCCATGTTCGATATCGTCAATAATATCAAGAACAATCTTCGAATCGATGATATTCAAGAAAATTCAGTTTCTCTTTCAGTTTCAATGTCAATTGCATCTAGATACAATAACGATAAACATTTTATTCATTTTTGGTTCTGCCAGAAAGTTTACCATCTCTCTCATTGATCTCCAATTTCCCACAAAAGGATCTAAAATTAGCGGACCTGTATCGTTTTACAGAAAATCAGAGATATGTGTTTTAATTGGCTAACAACATTTTCATACAACTCTTTCTCCAACAATGAGTCATTGATGCTATGAAAGGAAGATGATGACATTTCCAAAAGAACACATACAGAGTTTGTCTTTATTTCTGATTAGTTGATACTTTTTGACATGAAGTCACTGAATAAAAATCAAAGAGCGTTTATTTAAATCAAGCGTGTAAATAACCATCTCTACTTGGAGGTACTAGTTTTTGCGTACATCGTTCATTGAAGGCGCTTGACATTTAAGTTTTACAATAGTTCACAATTTATCGTTCTGATATGATATGCAATGCGGAGCTTACATGTTTATGAAAATTCGTGATTGAAATTTAATAGTGTGAAGCTCTGGACACGCATTCAATAAAACAACGAAACATATGCAAAGTATTTAAAAGGTAATAAAAACAACGGAACTCAATTGAAATATTTCTTTGCGAATAGACACTTTGTTATCACAAAGTATTCCACTTCCTTTTCAAGACTAGAATTATGTGTAATTCTCACTGATTTACCTCTTGTTGTATATTAAGTTGGTAGTTGCTGTCATCAGGCTGCAATGCTGCACAGTTATCTCTTATCTCTTATCAAAAACATCAGATGACCGGCCTTGATAGTGTCTATCCTTCTTTCATTTCGTATTACTTATTATTACATTATATTGCCTTGATCTCGGTCATAACACCTCGGACAAAGTTGAACCAAGCACGAGCACACCTTCATTTACAGTTTTTTCTTCCGTATGTTTGAGAATAGAGACCTAAATTATTCTTAATTCAGTGCAAAGTAACCTAACCACGAGAAAAAATTTGTGAATGACCACGAGATATTGGAACAAGACAGTTCAATTGTTCAATCAATGCTCATTAGAACAATGTAAAGTCCACAGAGGATACTCCAGATTTATTCGCCGGAGTCGTTGCTGTATCAGAAGTTGCTTCTTCAAAGTTTTTGAACGCAAAAAACATCGTTTTTGTTCGTCTTGAATAATTCAATAATAAAAGTGCGAACATTTCTCGATAGAGCCTACCTACAGTTCTCCGTACGAAAAATAGTTATTGTCTTTTGTCGACTCAAGTGCTAACGGGACCTCTTGTCAACATTTCATCGCAGCGGAAAGAACCAGCCTAACTTTAGTCTTTCGATTTGATTGAAAATAATCACGAAAGTCTTTCGCTACCTCAAAATCATTTGTCAAGTGAAGAAATATCGGATCTTATTCCTGTGACGTTCTCTGCCACCAACTTTAGCACTTCTCACTAAATTTCTTCAAGGACACAACTAAACAATTAGTTAATTTACGTGCATCAATATGTTAACAACACGAAGCTGAGATATCTTCAAGCGGTTAGTGAACTCTCTTTTCTCAGCAAAATATGTCTATCAAGTCTGATGTCATCTAATTATAAATGAGCAAAGGACTTTGACAAACTCAGCTATAGCCCAATCATGTTGTGACTAAAGCAAGTTGAAATCACTCAAACCTTTCATCGGTGTTTCCGGTTTGTCTTAAAGGAGTCGAAGGAAATGACATTTGGACCACTTCACCATTCATCGGAATGAAAAAATCAGACATTTCCGTCTGAAACAACCATCATTTATTCATTTTGGTCCCTTATAAGAAGATAATTTTCCTACAGCACTGGTCAGTCATTCATGTTCATTGTGCCGGTAAGTATGATCATAATCATAATGTCATTTTAACAGATTTTATTTACAGACTAGGTTCAATGAAGTTAATTGAAATCAGGGATTTCAATGGGCGCCGGTATGTTACGACAAATACAGTAACCATAGTGACGGACGAAGTCACTCCTTTAGCTCGGCCTAATGAGACGTTTTTGGAGGTCCAATTGGATAGTCTTCTTCTCTCAATCTCTGGAAAAGCAGTGACAGTTACTCGAGTGACGTAGAACGCTGCGCAGCCATTAATATCATATCCTCAAGGGTTCATCTAAACTAAAGGGAATCTATTTTCTATTCCTTGTTTATTCATACGTATTTGTGCCGAAGGAATCTATGTTTTGTTCCTTCCTTCAGTTTCTACCTTGTGTTAAAGAAACCTACCTTCTGTTCCTCTCTCCATTCACTATTGGAGAATCACTATGTCAAAGGAATCGATTGGATTCCTCATATCATCATTTGTTTGTTCTATCACTTCATCTTATTACAAATCTGTCTCAATACAGGTAAAATATTATAACTAATTCTTAGTTACTCTATTCATTTCAATTATCCGTAAAATCACAAGTCTATGAGAAAACGCCAAAACAGTTGATAATGGGGTAAATACCTTGTGAAAATAACGATTAGTGCATTAAAAAATCATGAAATCCACTCCTAAACTCACAAAATGCTTTTAAACGTGAGACCTTAATGGCGGCTGAGGCCGCGGTTTTCTTGTGGCAATTGTATGCTTCTTCTTCTTCTTGTGTGGTGTTGCGAGAAAACTTCGTGTAGATGGCGCTGATTGAAGATAGGGAACCCCAATGAAAACCGCGGCCCCGGCCGCCATTACGGGCTCGCGTTTAAAAGCATTTTGTGAGTTTAGAAGTGGATTCCGTGATTTTTCAGTGCGCTAATCGTTATTTTTACAGGGTTTTGCCCCGTAATCATCTACTAATAATCTAATAATAAGTCTGTAGCAAAAGTTTGCAACAGCTCCATTGTATTTTTGCATGCATTAAAGGGATTACGGCAACAACAACACTTCACTCATTTAAAATACATTGTAGAAGTGTCTTTTTTGCATCAATTGAGGTCGGGATGCAACAAAGACAAAGGGTCTATTGCATTCTTTTGAAACAACGTTATGATGGAAAATGTTGCTACAGCGCAGCGCTGCGTTAAGGAGGGTCGATTTCTACGTAAAAGTGCTTGAAAAACACATTGAAAGCATTGGAAAGGCTCAAAAAACCACTCTTAAAGTCAATAAATGTGATTATTTAATTTCAAAGATGGCTGTTCAATGAGCTGGTCACAATGGGGAGTCCCATCCAACTGCAACTTTCTATGTTGAGAAAGGTGAATCTTCATAGAATGTGCGGAAATATTATGGGACTTCCCATTGTGTCCCTTAGATTCAACCGCCATCTTTTAAATTCGTAAATCGCATGTATTGAATTTGAGAGTAGATTTCAAGGCTTTTTGATGATTTCAATGTGATTTTCACGCAATTTCACGCAGGAATTGGCTTTCCATAAAGATGTAGCAAAAGTTTGCAACAGACCCTCTTCCGTTGTACAGTAGGATGTGTCTTTAGCAATGGGTGCAGATGATTGCATAAGAAAGGGGAGGGGCAAAACCTCAAAACCTCAAAGTCAAATTCCATGGATAGGGCAAACCCCCTATTTTTTTAAAAAAAAATATTTGCTTTTACTCAGCTCCTCTCTGAGACTCCATAATTTCCGAATTCCAGGAGGTAAGGGGGGCAAAGTACCCTTTTTTCCAGCGTCACCCTTCTTTCGAGGTCCATGAATGGAATGAGAGAGACCGATCCCAGGATCGACCTTCGCAAATGAGTCGCCCCCGTGTGCGAAGTTGTCGGTGGCCAAAGAATTCTCCGCACAGTGAGAGAATTCTTCGAGAAGATTCTTCTTTTTCAATCAAGTTACAAAAGTGGTGGCTTTAAAATCGAAGTTAAGTTCTAGTTTGACTGAAATACCTACTTGATTCTCACCCCCATTAAACAATTCACGCAAAATATCATTCCTTAAAACATACACGGTTCGACTATAACTTGGTCCGGATAAAATGTATTCAATATTTTCTCCGATAATTCAATACATCACTGCTGAGTATCTTTAGCCCTTAAACAATAAGACATGTCAATAGTCTATTATTGTTTCCGTAAGAAATATCTGATCCTTTTAACCCGCTAATTAAATTGTGTGAAATAAAAGGATTGAACTGATTAAATTAACTGTTTTCGAGGAGACGTCACTGAAATAATAAAACGGAATCAAATTGGTCCATTTAAATGCCCTACTTATTGAATCCTCTATTGATGGGTTCATTAATTAATTAGAAATGCTCTTCACCGAAACGTTCAATTGTTTTCATTGACGTTTTTGCAGTCTCAAGGAGTTCTGATTGAATTTGTAAAAAGCTGAGGTTAGCATATTAGCAACTGTAATGCGAAAGATTAACAATTTAAAATAAGTTCCTGTGTGGAATAAAAGTTAATTAACGTACTTAACACTGACGATACTGCAGACACTGGACAAACTGTTGTCGTTTAGAAATGGACAGTAAAAGAAATAACATTCAATTGGGGCCGGACCAGGAAAATAAAAACTTAGTGGCTTTTGAAAGTAATGGGAAAGAAATGTAACCGTCCAACAAGGATAAGATGGTAGACGAAACAGCGAGAGACAGACGATTTTAAGGCAGTTTTACCACCGAAATCTACGTTGAAAGACTTGTAGATGTAGAATCTCTAATTGGATCTAACACGAGTGATTATAAATAGTGGTGTATCTGGGAAATTCATCCGTCCTCTTCTCTCTCTCTCTCTCTCTCTCTCTCTCTCTCTCTCTCTCTCTCTCTCTCTCTCTCTCTCTCTCTCTCTCTCTCTCTCTCTCCCGTTCCTCTTTTTCCCTCTCTCTTCGTCTATTAGCCCGATTTCAAAACTCCGCCCAAATATACTTCCTTTTATTACTCTGTAGATCTGCTTCAAACGCGCCTTCAATTCGAGGGGTAGGAAAAACCAACACCCCGGAGTAGGAATATTTGTCTACCCTTCTTATTTGAGCGAGCAAATGGAGATATCTCTTCGTAACCTGGTAAAAAAAAGGGTTGAAATGCATATCTTAGAAGAGGATGGAGATAAAGATTGTAGCTAAGAGATAGCCACTACTTCTATCTTTTTCTAACACATTCATCCTAACGAAAACAGAGGGAGAAACACGAAATCCACGGTTCACGCCCGCACAATCGAGCGAGTTAATTGTAGAGGCCAGACGTAATGTGACGACTTTGAATGCGTGTATTTTTTTGAATACGCAATCGTAGCAGTGGCGGCTCGTGCGATTTGGCAACCATGCAAGTTTTGCATTTAAACTTAGGTAAAAGAATCGATTCTTGCGGAGGCTGACAGCCTCCGGGAGAATCGATTATTTTGCATTGATTAAATGGGAGGAGTACATTGTTGCCAAATTTCACGAGCCGCCACTGAATCGTAGAAGTATGAAAATGGTTTCATTGCTTTTATTGAAAATTTTCTAGCAGATAATCACCCCTTTTAGTTTGTTTTTTGACGATAAAAACATTTTTTTCATTTTTAATCATGAACAGTGTTGCCAGATCGAGGAAACCGTATCGTCCCCATTTAAATCAATGTAAAACGTACGGCTTTTTCACCCCCAATCTGGCAACACTGATCATGAATTCCATGTCCGACTCTCCCATCGACTTGCTTGAAATTCACTGCAAGTGTGCATTGAAAAATAAAAAAAAAAAGATTACCAGAATCATGACGGTAAGTAAACCTAAGTAAGGGATAGCACAATTACCAGAATTCTAGTGTTTGTACCATAGTTTTTGAATTTATTTTAGGAAATTATATAGTTCTACGACCATATTCTAGATTAACACCAGAATTTTCTGGTCAGAGTACTAAACTTCCTATGGCACACATATTGTTGCGTTTCAGGTAGTGTTACTAGAATCTGGTATTATGACTATCACACTTTTTTTTTTCAGCGTGTACCGCACTGGCCGGATGAAAACTCAGATAAATATGATAGGTTAGGATTGGCAACTGCGCAAAACGTAAGAAAGGCGAGACGAGTGGTGGGAGGAGGGGCAGGAATAGGGCACTTTTCTTGATTGCGGTTAACCCAGGGGACAAAAGAATCTTACTTTTCATGAGCGCTGGGGATATAAGAGGAAAAGAGAAAGAAAACAAAATAGACAGGGATACTAAAGGTGCATTTGAGAAATTGTGAGATAATTAGATATTTTATGTCACGCCCAAGTTTTATCGTGTTTACATTGAGACTACCCGGGCCGGGCTAGAAGACGGGAGAAGAACAGGAAGGAGGAGACAAAAGACGGGCAAAGGAGTGGGAAGAGAAAGGGAGGGGGTGGGGGAGGGGAGGGGGTAAAAAGTAAAAATAATCAGCCTTAATTTTCACCCCCTTAATAGCTGTCCGAGCATTCAAAACTCTAAGGCAGAGGACAGTTTAAACTTTCATTTCATTCACTTCCAACGAAGCTCTGTACTATTTTCTTCCTATACACTCTTCAGTCTCCAGTCGCGTCCTGCCGCAGCGTTGCCACATGTACTAGACCGTATATTTCCTATAAGACTCAACGAAGAATATACATATATTTTAACCTAACATCTGACAACGCTGCCTTGCCGAGACTAATAAAATTATACACTCATCTTCCCCCTCTTTATTTCCCTTTGGAATCTTTTCACCTCTTCTCCATAATAATTTAATTATCCTAGAAGTTCTCGGCATTAAGAGCGCAGCTGTTTAGAGCTTATTTTAAGAGGATGGGGCCCTGAGGGGTGGGGGGATAGGATCAACTCACTTCCACCTTTCATTAGACGGTCATCCTCCCTTCATTGCAAAGTCTAAACGGAACGTCCAGTGGCGTCATTCCACAAATATCTGAAAGGGGATGTAGTGAGGCAAAATCTGTTGACCTTTTTTTTTTTTTTTTTTGTGCATAAAGAAGATTACTCCCAGCCTATTTCAATACCTTAAGAGGAGGGCTTTCTGTCCTTTTTATTTGGTCTTTTACAAAGATTAACCCGCAAAATCCAATACCTTATAATAACAGTATAAAGATATGACATCCAGGCGATCAAACTGTTGAAATTTCTGAGTCTTTGTAAATTAATAAAGATTAAAACAATTAAAATTTCTTTCTAACCATGTTAATTGTTTTAATCTTTATTAATTTACGAAGACTCAGGAATTTCAACACAAACGTGTTTTTAAAAAACAAAAGTCTCATATATAACAGGATTTTATTGCATTCAGTCGTTCCATTTCTTTTTTTACCATTGGGAGGTTCGCTTAGCCAAAAAGAGTTTGGTACTAAAAAACGGCTTTAATAAACTACGTCATCCGGTTAAATAGTTCATTTAGCGTTCCAAACTATCTCTCTCACACTCACGAAAGCCCATGCACTGCTATCTCACTCGCATCACCGATATCGAAAACAGATATACAGTTTGTGTGTTTATTAGCAAAATGAATTTATCGGGACATTCGAATGAGATTTTCATTTGTGAAACGTATTACAATAAGGTCGTGTGAGCAAATTTCGACACCAGAAAGAGGTGGCAACGCATGGGGATGACGGGAGAGAGTGAGTGAGATTGCAGTACATAGGCTTCCGTGAGTGTGAGTGAGACAGTTTGGAACGCTACGCGAATTTTGTTACAGCTGATTGCGACTGATGAGTGAATTGTTGAGATTGTTGACTAACCGTTGACTTCGAATTAAAACCGTCTACTAGAGCAGTGTAATCTATTTTGTCATCCGGCAGAATTAGCCATGAATTTAAAAAAAAATCCTGACCAACCCCTTATGGGCGAGACCCAAGCAGTTACACTCGTTTCTCTCCTTTAGTCTTTTTATTTATTTATTTATTTATTTATTTCTTTTCCTTTAGTAGATACATTTACACCCAAATCCAGGTTCGTACAGGTCATTTTTACATTACACTACAATCTTATGTACAGTATTTTTTTTTTTTTTTTTTTAAACAAATTAACACATTGTTTTAGTCTTCATTCCGGATAAACGCGATAATCGATGAAATCACTTTACAAGATAAATTTCCGTCGGGTGCCTTCAATTCATCGTATAGGCAATTCCAACTTCTCAGAGTGCGAACCGTTTACTACCTTCCCTTTAAAAAACGGAAGAGTCGCGTCCTTTTAAACTTACGCGCGGTCTTTATAGGGTTAAGATCCGCAAAAAGGCATCGTCGGCTTATTGATATTCAACGTCTATGGATTTTACTTTATGCTATTGACGTAGAGATCGGAGCCCACACATAAACTCAGAAACATATTTATTGTTATTTCTTGCTAAATGTTGTCTCCACTCTGAAACCGTCGATTTAAACAGCTCTCAACCACTTTGGATGGATCAAACAGATGTTGTAAGAAAGACCGCGTCATTGTACCGGTGTTTATTGGACAAGTCTAATTCTCGAGCGTCCTAAACTAACGGGACTAAGATGCATTTTGCAATTTCCGCAAACCAAATTTTAGAAATCTGTGCTTTAGATGTTCATAGGGACTGGGCAGTAGTGTATCGAGCCTTCCTTCCATTACTCTGCGGATAACGCAGGATGGTGGGAGGGGGGGCGTTGGATTGATCAAGTACAAGACCATGGTGATAATGTTGTGGGGGGGGGGGGGTATTGGTTGCCGAAAGCCTTTACCGATGCGTTACCATTCAGAGAGTCTGTCCTAGCTGCGGCTGAGCGGGTAATTGGAACGCATTTAATGAAATCACTAAATTTTCATGAAATGTTTTCCTCCATGGCCGATTGGGTACAACCGCAAACCGCGTACCTTTCCAATTTTCTAATTTTCCAATTTTCCGGTTTTCCCTTCAATTTCGCTATTTCCCATTGACGGTGGCGGGTCCGCGTTCATCCCGCCGGCCGTTCCGCGCTGAATCCCGATACTTGCGTCCGAAGCGCACATAAATTCTCAAGAGCATCGTATTAATCACTCTTAAAAAACTTCCGCAGCTAATTTCGTTGTAGGTCAGATATTAATCTCTCAAGTTGAAAACATACTCTAATTTGTGATAGTGACCATAATTAGACGAGCCAGACATTTTTAATCGAGAGAAAGGGAGAGAGAGAGAGAGAGGGAGAGAGAGAGAGAGAGAGAGAGAGAGAGAGAGAGAGAGAGAGAGAGAGTCAGAGAGAAAGAAGAGACGGTAAATATAAAATCAAAGTTAAAAGTTGAAAAGTTAGTTCATATTTAAATCTGATTCATTTGAATGGGAATGAGTTTCAGCTAATTCAATAACGTATCCGTTCCGAGCATCCACCCTTTCCATTTCAATCTCTCACTCTCTCTCACATATCAGATCTTCCATCCTTCTTCTCTCTCGCTCTCGACACCATTTCAAACGTCTATCCTCCTCTTTTCCACGCACGATTTGAATACTGCTGCAGTCACAGTGCCTTCAGTGTATTGATGGAAGTTATCGAAAGATTAATTTACATTATGCCAACCACGCTTACGTTTCAATTGAAATACAATTAAAAATGAAATGCGGGGGTAAAAAATCACGTATAACTTCAAGTGCCAAAGGTGAAATAATGACAAGTGTATGCAGATCCTTTGTTTCAAACCGAGCTTCGCTTCTTCATTCCATTTAAAATCGTTAGAAATGATAATTTTCTTACTTTGTAAATAGAACAATTCCAGAATTGTCGATTTTAATTTATTTGGTTATTCAAAGTAGGTCGAGTATTGTGTGACTTATTGTGGCCCTGGCAACGAGCTATGGCGGTAGAGGGGGCTATACATGTTTTAAAGCCTATCTCAAAGAGTGACAGTAGTCGTACCTCACTTGTTTTAACCTTAAATCAAAAATTGTAATTAATTCAATAGAAATTGGTTTTGGACGAAAGTGCAAGTGTCTTAGCGTGGCCATATGGACATATAATTCTAATGCATTTATCCAGGTGAGAAAATTTTGCATTTTTCTTTTATTTGCCAGTTTCTTCATAGTTCAAATCCTCCCGGAAGAAACAGTCATACCGGATTTTATGTCCAGATACCCCATTATAAAACACTTGCAATTTCGTTTAAAACCAATTTCAAATGTATTTGTCACAGTTTTTTTTTTCTTTTTTCTTTTTTTTCTCAAAAATTTAAAGGTTGAAAAACTTGAAACAAACAAACCGAGCCTGTAGGAAATTCCCATACGACATTTTCATCATGGGTACCTCATTGAAGTTTCAAAATCACGTCTCACAAATCCTCTCTATCACTATAGTTCGTTGGGCTCTGGTAACCATCGCATCGTATGGTTTTCCGTTAGCGAGAGGCTACTCATGGAATCGGCTGTTAACTAACGGATGGTTACCAAAGCAACGGTCAAGTTTCACAACGCTTGACCGTAGCAGTGGCGTCGCGTGCCATCTGGCAACAATGCAACTGCTCAATTGAAACTCATTAAATATATCGAATTTTCCTTGTGCACTGTGCACCCCCTGAAATCGATATTTTACATGAGTTTAAATGGATAGAATACATGCCAAATTGCACGTGACGCCACTGACCAGTAGCATCGTCAGTAATCATCAGTCTTCACGATCGGTTTGATGAGAAAGTAAATTATAGGCCCACTTATGGGTTGCAGAAATGCATGAATGAGCGGTACAGGCTTTTCTAACAAGCTGATTATTTTCTTTATTCTATTTGTTTTCGTTCGTTTTTCTTATCGAAAGTCATTTTATAAGATATTATAGTAAAATGAATGAAATATGATTCATAAAGAATCGTTATAGTTTAGACTCCTCCTAACCAGTCGCAAACAGCGTAATTTTACTGCAAAAAGTTAGCATAAAATACTTATGAAAGTTCCTTCAAACAAATGAACCTACGTTAACCCCTTATAGACTAAGGCCGCGTATGCTCATTTAATTGCCTCTAGTCTATTTCAGATCGTTCCAGTCTCATGATTCCGAATAAACGATATTATCGATAAAACCACCAACTAGATAAGGTCC